>JAFVLL020000215.1:41552-79212 GCA_021397915.2 Tor tambroides
AAGGGGCATAACATTTCCGACACACGCTTAGAGTAATCGGCCAATCACAACGCACGATACAGCTGGCCAATCAGAGCACACCTCGATGATTTTCATCGGTGAATTGTGTCAAAATCGACCCGTTTCAGAAAGGCGGGGCTTAGAGGAGATAAAATAATGTAAATTATGTGAAAAATAGAGCGTTTTTTTTTTTATTTAAACCAGGTAAACACATTGCATTAAACCAAATAAACATAAAAATGATCTTTTCTCTACCCATTCTATGACCCCTTTAAAACAATGACTAACAATGTATTGCCAGAAGGCAAAAATAATTTAGAATTTTCTTGAAACAGGTCTTGGGGAAAGCTGGACTGACAGTTCTGGATGCCTTATTTGCCTTATCATGTGTGTCTTCAGGGGTTCATCTGCATCTGAGGTTTCCAAACTATTTTTCTTGAGAGCAACATGCAAATAGATTAAAAAGAAAAAAAAGGTCAAAGTCTGCTTCAATCGAAAAATTGAATTTATGTTGAAAAATATGTAAGAAAAATATGTGACAATTACTTATAAATCATAATGCATGTAATTTTATGTTCAGCAGTACACTTTATAATATATAGATAAGATATGGTACTGCATGTGTAAAAATATATTGAACATATATTTACTCATGCAGTATATACACACATATATGGAAATATATATTTCTTATTTAACAATCATTTATGATATACATGTTTCATATTTTAAAATATAGTTAGTTTACAATAGCATAAGCACACCTGCTCATACTAAACACTTAGTAAACAGACTATGACTATGCTGAAAAGTGCACAGCCCTTACTTTTTAAATAAAGTAATATATATAATTTATTAAAAAATGAAATGTAATGGTGTTTGGCCAATAGTCATTCTAACCACACTCATCTGCACAATGGTAACCCCACAAACTTACACATACCAGAAACCCTTTTACGTTTCAAAATAATACAACATTAACACTAACAGATCTCCCCTTATATTAACATTGAGCAGAAACGCATGAAATAACACTTACTTTTAACACTTTTACTCTCCTTTAACAGTCAGAAGCAAAGCATGCTGGGAACTAGTAATCTTTTTTTTACTCTTTTAACAGTCAGAAGCAAAGCATGCTAGGAACTAGAAATCTGCTTTAACTCATTCAGTGAATGTGTGCATATATGTGTGTACATTTATTCACATTTATATGGGAACAACTTTGAGCAATATATACTCAATAAAGGATCAAACACTATGAATATTATCTTTGTCCACATTTCTAAATATATATTTTATGTATCAATATATAGCCATATATTGTCAATGCATATATTGCTGTATATTGAAAAATATAAGCACTAGTTTCCAGTATATGGAAATGTATTATGTAATATTTCACATTATATTTTGCAGTATATTCCCATACATTTTTGTTTCGTAAGGGTGGCCATGGAGCTTGTCAAGTCAAGTCACCTTTATTTATATAGCGCTTTCAACAATACAGATTGTGTCAAAGCACTTATCAGTATCAAATTGGAGGACAGAGTGTCAGTAATGTATAATGATAAGATTAAACACTCAATTTTCAGTTAAAGGCATTTCATTATTGAATTCAGAGATCTCATTGTCCAGCTCGGTTTAGTTTAAATAGTATCTGTGAAATCAAATTGACGATAATCACTAGAAATTAAGTGTCCCCATGTCACACCATGGATTCCAGAAGCAAATCTGGTGGTCACAAGTCCAGTGTTCCCCTACCAGAATCTCGTCCTGTCATGGCCACCACACTAGAGTCTTCAGTCAACATGGCTGCCATATCAGAGCCTGTTCACAACATGGCCGCCACGCCAGAGTCCTCAGCCATCATGGCCACCATGCCAGAGTCTACAGCCATCATGGATGCCACGTCAGTTTTCTCAGTCATCATGAACGTTGCACATGAAGCCATTAGGGTAGCCCCTAGGTGTTTGAGGCTGGCTTCAAGTCTTGAGGACACACCACTAATGTTGGTGCGAGCAGCTGGCATCTCTGCGGTGGTACCAAGTCTGAGGGTCTCAGAGGTGGCGCCACTGTCAGTTGCACTCTCAGTTACAACGATGGTCATTTTGTGTGTTTGGGCTGCACACTGCTCTCCAGCCCATGAGTCCGCTCCAGAACCTGTTCCAGTCCATGAGTCTGCTCCAGGGCCCGCTTGAGTACATTGAGTACACCCTGTGTATATATACACCCTGTTGTTTCTGTGCTTGTTTGTCAGTCGTTTCCCTGTAGATGCTCTTGCCTTGTTCTCCTAGTTCGCTCTAACTCTGTGTTTCTTTGTGTACTGCATTTGTTTTCACTTTCTGTCAATAAACTCTGCTTGCATTTGGATCCACCTCAGATGTATTTTAGATCTGGGCACCTTCTAATCAGTGTAGATTTGTTCAGTATTAGTTCAGCTGCAGGAAAACAATTTTATTTGATTTCATGAAGTTTAATTTCAAAGCACATGTTACTCTATTATAAGTTTCTCTACTGTTATAATCTTTGTTAAGTGCCTTTGAATGAATGGTCATAATGTTATGCCTGATTGGTAAAATGGTAAAAGGAAGTGAACAAAGGACTAAGTTCTTACTGACGTAGTCTGGAACTTCATAAAAATAACACCAACTCTTTCTTAACAATGGGATCAGAGGGAAGGCAATGCAAATACTGTTATTCCACAACTTGGCTTTGTACAGCATCTTCTTGTCTTCGTAGCCATCTTTATGGTTTGGATTCTGCGTAGACCTGCGTTCACCTCTCTTGTTATTCACTACTTGTGCGAATCAGTGGCTAAACAGGACTTGATCTTCCTTTTGCAGAGGCGGTGCTTATCCTCATTATTACATCATAGAGTGGCACATTCCACAACCTGTCATTTTGGCAGACTGGCTTCAATATAAGCTGTTAGACTAATGAGAAAGTTTTGAGTTCTGAAACTTACTTGGATGTTTTTTTATTGTACATTGACCTCTTATATGTCAAAAGACCAAGGAAATTTTAGTTTCTTAGTTCATGACCCCTTTCAAGAACAGACATTCCATAGGAACATGGTCTCATTATATGTAGTAACAGGTAAGATACAAGTTACTATTGATTTTTTTAACATCTTTTTCAAGCTTGCAATAATAGTAGTCCCAACATTATAATTTGCAAACAAAACATTGTTGAACAAATGTTGTTATAGTAATACAATTTCTAAACACTTGTTATGAGCCTCACATAACAATACTCAGTTACAATTTTCACAGAACATCAACAATTTTCCTCTCCCTTATACTGCATAGACACATAAGATCTACTTGGTAATGGATTGAATCACATTTCACATCCATGCAGGGGCACACCTTCTCCGAACAGGCCATATACAGTGCCCTCCATAAGTATTGGAACAGTAAAGACAAAATTGCTCTGTTGGCTGTGGAGTCAAGACATTTGCAAATATGATTAAAAGATGAATATGAGACAAAACTACAGAATGTCACATTTTATTATTAGCTGTTTCAACACATACATGTTTTACCAAATAAAAAGTACAGCACTTTCAGTTCATTCCACTCATTGATGTGAGCATTATTGTCCCAAGTATTGGGACAGTTGAACATAAGGCAGATATAAAAGATTAAAAGCTATTATTTAGTTGCAGATCCTTTGCACACAATCACAGCAGTGAGTCTGTGACCCATAGACATCACCAGACTCTTGGTCTCATCCTTTGAAATTTTTTTCCCAGCCTTTAATGTGGCCAATTCCAATTGTTGCTTGTTTTGGGGAGTTTCTGCCTTTACTCTCCTCTTCAGCTGTTGAAATTCACGTTCAATCATATTTAAATCTGGAGACTGACTTGGGCAATCTAAGATTTTCCATTTCTTTGCCCTTATAAACTCCTTGACTGAAATGGCAGGGTGTTTTGGGTCATTGTCCTGATGCAATATGAAGCATTTCCCAATGATTCTGATGGCATTTTATTGAATATTGATAGGCAAGATGATTTTGTACCCTTCCAAATTCATTCTGCTGCTGTCATCATACATTAAGTCAGCAGTAAAGTTGAGAGGGCCTGTTCCAGAGGCATCCATGCATGCCCCTGCCATGACACCACCTCCACCATGCTTTACAGATGAGGCTGTATGCTTGGGATCATTTGCAGTTCCCTTTTTTCTCCACATTTTCTTTCCCATCCTTAGGTAAAAGGTTCATCTTTGTCTCATCAGTCCATAAACACAGTTCCAAAGCTCTTCTGGCTCACCTCTGTGCTTTTGCAAACTCTAATCTCGCCTTTCTATTTTTGGTGCTGGTCAGAGGTTTGCATCTTGCTGTGTAGCATCTGTAAAGCATGGTGGAGGTGGTGTCATGGCATGGGCATGCATGGCTGTCTCTGGAACAGGCCCTCTCAACTTTACTGATGACTTAATGCATGATGACAGTAGCAGAATGAATTTGGAAGGAAATTTAGCTATAACTCCTACTGTGTTCAGAAATATCTCAATTCGTGGGAAATTCATAACTACATCGGGACTGTGACAAAACACCCCTGCCAGTTCAGTCAGGAAATTTATAAGGGCAAAAGAAATGGAAAATGCTGGAATTGATTTGGGCAATCTCCATATTTAAATCTGATTGAACATGAATTTCAGCTGAAGGAAGCAAGACAAGCCGATTGAACATTAAAGGCTGGGAAAATATTTCAAGGATGAACCAAATCTGGTGATGTCTATGGGTGGAAAACCACTACTGTGATTGTGCACAAGGGATCACTCTCCAATAATAACTTTTAATCTTTATATCTGCCTTATGTTCAACTATCCCAATACTATGCTCACATCAATGAGGGATGAACTCTAGAATAACTGTTCTTTGGTAAAACATGTATAATGTAAGCTTGACTAATAATAAAATGTGACACATTCTGTAGTTTTATTTCATAACAATCATATTTGCAAATATATTGACTTCTAGTAACAAACATTATTCTACTGTTCCAATACCCATGGAGGGAGCACTTCATAGTACTTTTACACACAATATTGCCAAAAGTATTGGGTCGCCCCCTTCTAATGAACTGGTTTGACTACTTTAGTAATTTCCATGAGTATAAATCTTAAAGGGGACCTATTATGCTCCTTTTTACAAGATGTAAAATAAGTCTCTGATGTCCCCAGAGTGTGTATGTGAAGTTTTAGCTCAAAATACCCGACAGATAATTTTTTATAGCTTGTTAAAATTACCACTTTTAGGGTATGAGCAGAAATGCTCTGATATTGAGTGTGTTGCTTTAAATGCAAATGAGCTGTTGCTCCCGGAGAAGAGGGCGGAGCTTCAAGAGCTCGAGCTCCCGCATTAGCAGTGCTAGCCTTGGCAAATAAACATTCCACTATTAATACAAGCCTGTTATCTTTACAGAAAATTACTCGGATTCAAAGTCAGTCATCTGATTATACTGTGCATCATAAATTTGTGTTTATGAATTACACAGACGGAGAACACAGCACCATAAAAATAACAACATAGCTGGTCTCATGGTGTATGGCATGCTATCACAAACTTTATAAGTCCCACTCGTGATTATGAGCTCAACAAACTCAAATGATCGACTCACATTGCTTTCATATGCATCTTTTAACCACCACATTCCTATTCACGATCATTCATGCAGACAGCACCATTGAAAACAGACAGAGACAATGGTAGCTTTAGAATCATTAGCCTTACAGAGTGCCAGGAAGCTCTTTCAGAGAGGCAATTTGGAAAACAAACGCGTGATACTTACTTTGTCTGGAGCTGACGTTCGCGCACGAAGCGTTGGTATTGATCCCTACTCGTATTGGGGACTTTACTGATTTTTTCCGGGATATTTCCTCAGAAAATGAAACTTAAGCACAGTATCCACAATGGCTCAGATGAGGGGAGTCTATGGAGACTCCTATGTTCATTAGTGCATCCCAAAACACAACACTTGAAAAGCCTCTTTGGCGCTGACGTTGTATATCTCCAGCAGCTAATCAGTAACGTTAATGGCGGAGGCGGACCGCAGCTTCTCACTGAGGGCTGTGTCTATGCTTATAGGGCAGCGTCACAAATGGGCGGGACTTATTCCCCTCAGTGACGTGCACAGAGGCAGAATCTGAAACAACATCTGAAATGGGTCCCCTTTAATGTTTAAGCATGTAATGATATTCTAGGGAATTGTGTGCTTCTAATTTTATAGCAACAGTTTGGACAGGACCCTTTTCTATTTCTATTCTAACATGACAATGCCTCTGTGTATAAGGCAAGGTTCAAAAAGGAAATTATTGATTCAGTCAGTGTGGAAGAACTTGACTTGTCTGCATAAAACCAAGTCCTAATCCCAGTTGAACACCTCTGGTGTGACTGTAAATGCAGAGCTTGAGCCAAAAACTCATCACCAAACACCAATGACTTGTACATATGGGTACAGTCATTTTAGACAATTCCAAAACTGTTGCAACAGAGATGGAAATACAATTTTTAAATACATGAATTATGTTCCCATCGTTGTTGCCACAGATTTGGAAGTGCGTTTTTCTGTTCTAAAGAAGGGGGTGTCCCAATACTTTTGTCTATATAGTGTATGTACAAGTCATTGGTGTTTGGTGATGAGGTTTTGGCTCAAGGTCTGCATTTACAGTCACACCAGTCTACAGTCACCACACATAAAATTATTTAAACCATACAACTGTGCAATCACAAGGAGCAGAATCCAACCAAGCCATTTCTGAGACACTGAAAACACCAGATCATGCGTTGTTTGTGTATAAAAGAACACCAAAGCAGTGCTTCACTTTGAAACACGCAGTGCAAATATTTTTATTTTTAAAAACTTTTTATGATTTATTTACTTTTTTTAAATTTTTTATTTTTTTTTGCAGTAAGTAGGGCTGGGTTTTATGACAGATTTCACAATTCATTTCAATTTCGATTCACAAGTTTGCGACTAGTTTCAATTACGATCTTGATTCAGTTCGATTTGGTATTGATTTACTCGACAATCAGATACAGTACCTTTTTTTTTTTTTTAAGAAAAAAATCTCTCTCCTAATGCTGTGCTAGTACATTACAACATTAAAGTGATTATACATCAATTTTATTTCTCTCCAGCCTGCCCAAGTCTGAAAATTATGGTTTCCCATTATATGTTGTTTTTACATTTTTCATTTGTCACACCAAACAGATTGGCCTATAAAAATGTGACATTTGCTAAATTAAGATGCAGGTAAATGTGCTATATTATTATTGACATCTTGTTTGCAAAAAATATCCTTTCTTGTTTTGAAGGGAAAATGCATGTGCTGTGAATAATTGTATAACCGATTCAGTTTCAAAACACTGGATGAATTTAGTACTGATTCCTGGTGGTAGTGAAGTGATGTCTTATGAAATCAACACCCCAAAATGCTGTTTCTGTGTATCTGTGTGTGTTTGGGTCTTTGTGACATTTGTCTGGAGTATTGCTCAAGGTGCTGAAGCTGTTATTAGCATCAGCTCAGTGGTTGTGAAAGTCTCTCTGCTTTTTACAGTTTGAAGTCTGGTGTCTCGATTAATTTTTGACATTTGAAACTTGAGTCTGGGCTCTGAATTTCAGGAATTATTGCTAAGTCCTCAGTGAGCCTTTGGTGGCATTTTAATGGGCTGACTAGTTGGCCAGAATAGAAATGTTACAGATGCTAATGGTCAGATACTAATGGTTGTTAGCAACATACAGTACTTTATATGTATTATAAATATTAATGTTTTTAGTTAAATGTTAGGTCTATAATTAATTGAAAAAGATTATACGGCTATAATATTATCTCTTCTGTGTTACAGCGAGCCTTCTCTCCTGAAGGACTGAGCGAGATGTGGAACGAGATGGTGAAGGATGGAGAGATTGTCTTTGACAGAGAAGAATCCGGCCATCCAGGTAAAAAGCCACATTACCCTTGAATTCTAATGGATTACAATATATTATTGAAGTTAGCTTCTTTTCTTAAAGCTTTTTACTTTTCTAAAATTTCTAAAATGTTTCAACTTCTCAGAGGACTGTGCTGATTGCACCCAAAGGAAAGATGATACAAACGATAAGGAAAAGAAGGAAGAGGAGGAGGTGGTGGCGGCTTCATCTTTCCATCACTCCATCATTGAGATGTGGGACTGGGGGAGGCAGCCAGGTGGGTGGTGATATTTAATGACATGCTCTGGGTTCAAATAGAGAGTGCTGAACTCAACATGCTGATTACTGCATCCGCTGACTGTCATCTTGCACGGTCATCCCACTCACACATCATCGGCTAAATCTGCATAGGATTTCCCACGTGCAAAAAAAACATGTGCAGAAATACTTTTTGAAACGTATTTCAACATCTTGTTCTCTATTTTATTTAGTTGCATGCCATCTAGATGTTTAAAAAAGGAGAACCATGTCCTGTGTTTTAGGTATGTTTAGTGTTGGAGAAAATTACTTCTGTAACCAATCACAAAATTGAACAGAAGACCAATTTTTGAGGTCAACGCTCACGTCTTAAAAACCAATGCATAGAACCAAGTACCCACCATATTTTTGATTTTTTTTTTAAATAATCTTTTTCACTCCGATCTGTCACAATACAGAAGAAAAGTTTCCAGGGTTCGTAAAATATATAATTTTAAAACCGCATTTTCCAGGCCTGGAAAAGTTTTGGAAAAATAAATAAACCCAGAAAGTTTTGGAAAAGTCATAGAAATCTGTTTCACAAATCTTTGTATAATAGAATTATGTTTAATCAGGTCCTGAATTTCAGCACGGGATCGCGCATATATCGCATTACTCATTCCCGAAGCTTCCGCATTTAAAATGAGGGAAATTTCCATAAACATTCCTTCAATATAGAGTGTTCAATATATCATTTGAAAACAGCGTGAGTGATTCAGCTGTACCACGTCTTCTCTCTGACTTTCTCTTAAAGCGGCTTCTCATCTGCGCATCTCGTCCGCACCGCAAGAGCCGCTGCACGCTGCGATACAAGACTTTTGCTCGCGTCTCTGTACAGTTGACTGAATTGTCACTTGCCTAATCGGGTCATTGTTGCATCGTCACAAAAATGTATTTTTTGCACATTTTTAAGCCATTCGGTACTCGCGCACTCTGTAGGTGGTTTCCTGTGCGCTCAGTCACATCCAAAGCAAACACGCGTGTATAAAGCCGCCTTTGCGAGTACCAAATTGAGTTTGATACCAAACAAGCGCAGTAGAGCTCTGCACGAGCCTCAAATACAGGCCCTAGCCTGGCCCTTGTCTTACAGGCTTATCAGAATTACCGGCCTGAGTCCGACTGGAGCACGTGTCTTTTTCTCTCTCTCTCTTTCCCATTACACAGCTGCTGTTGCAGCCATTAAAATAGTTCAGTTTTTAATGGAAAAGTGGTTATATTTCTTTTGGTTTCTTTATTAAGTTAATTTAGAAATATGTTTTTGTTTGTTAAATTCAAGTTTTTGTTTTTTAAAATAATGACCAAGCGGCCAGCAGTAGACTGTTCTGTTAGTCATAGCCTATGTTTGATCAATTTAGCCTTCTCAAATCATCATGACTTGCCTAAAATAAAATCTATAAATATAAAACACTTCAAGCATATCCCAATGTTAGTTTAACCTAGATAAATGTGTGCTTTTAGGTGCTTATCCAAGCATTTGTGTGGAGAATGGAAGCTAAAGCGTGCTTTGCAGGACATGGAGGCGCCAGCACGATCACTTGCATTTTTTTTTTGACAGTGGAAACAGCTTAAAATATGCTGCCGTTTTTGCTCATAAACGAATGAGTAATACATCATTCGGAACTGTAAAGGGTCTACTTATATTCGTGTGCACTCACGATATCAACAAATTGTTGTGCTTTTATAAAATAAAGAAAACGTGCAGGATGCGATTTCTGCTGTCTCGGTCTTGAGCAGGAGGGCTTCACAATGATGAACCGAAACTAAGCAAACTTGCCTCACAGATATGATAAATATATTTAGAAATCTTTAAATTACTAGGCTAGTTAAAATCGAAATAATTCAAATTGAAAACAAAAAATAAGGAGATGGTGAATCAGGATCGTTAACTTCATCCTTTGCGACACTGACTCAGAAAACGCTAGTTTATTAATTAATTTAAATATCTCCTTACTATTTCCCCCCCGACACATTCATGGTAATTGCGTGTGTTTGACCGCGGAACTTGTCCAGCTGCGCTGATGGCAGGCTCGCTGCTGCTGCTGCTGGCGGGGACACTAAACACCGTCTGAGCCGCTCTTGACAGTCGTGGTCTCTTGTTGTTTCCACCAGCGTATAATTGATGGATGTCTAAAATATAAAAAATAAGGAGAAGCCTGGCCCGATGCCCAGCCCACGTCTGAGCTATGACGTAAGGTGATAAATAAATCTATGACTTTATAGTTTATTCAGTTTCTGTATATTTCTGTACCTGGATGCTACTGTTAAACCGAAACAGTTTTCAAAACAAAATTCAGGTCCTATGATTAACTGAGTTAAATAAATGACAATATTTAGTGATGTGAAGTTCTCTGTGTGGAGTAACGTCTAGCGCAGTTGTAGCTTGTACTTATTACTAAAAGAAATAGAAAGCAAAGAAGTAGCATTAATAGTTATTAATTTAAATTAACATATGCTATGATAATTTGAACTGATTTTTATTCTTATTGTAAAATAATGGAACATTAGGTCATGAATATTGTCTCAAAAGTCATGGAAAAGTCGTGGAAATTTATTGCTAAAAATGTGTACGAACCCTGAGATTCGTTACTACTTCTGTTTCATCTTTAAGTATTAAACTTCAGCATGTCATCCTGCATCTAATCATACACAACACCCTCAACTTCACACGTTCTTCTCCCTCCTCAGCACATGACATCGAAGTGTAAACCCTTGAGCAGTTTCCATTGGCCGAGTTTCTCATCAGCTAAGTGCTGTAATGTAGGATAGCAGATGGATTTGCCACATCTAAATGTGGCCCAGTTATTCAGCCCTGTCACCACACAGGTGACCTACTCCTCCTCTGGCAGACACGCGCACAGTGTGTATTACACTGCATGTGTTTCGGTTTGTGTGTGTGTGTTTTCTGGTTTGCGCGTGAGGTGTTTGGGGCTCGGGTGACTGTACATACTGTCTGTGAGGTTATTTTTGCCCTGTGTGTGGTTGTAGGCCCTGTGTGTTTACAGACAGGTCTAGGTGGAGCAGCTTTCTGGTGGGTGGTGATAAGAACATGTTGATGGAAAGCCACATAGGCCCCTATGAACATCACATGGTAGTAGAGTGGGTGCAGTCCAACACACCACCTCAGCAGGATTTCCTATCACATCCTATTGCAAAATACTATGTCCATAACGGTGTTTACTGCAGAATTTTGTTTTCGCATTGAGGGAGCCAATCCAATCTACATTAAGTTGCAGCAAACACTAAGTTATACCATGGAATTTTAAGAGATTTGAATTTATATACAAGGTTTTTGCTTAATACTCCAAGTTAAACTACTGTTCAAATGTTTGGGATCAGTAAGATTATGCTTTTGAAAGTAGTATTTTCTGTTCACCAAGGCTGCATTTATTTGATCAAAAATACTGAAAAACCATACTATTGGGAAATATACTTTGATGGCAAAACTATATTTTCTGCAGGCATTACTCCAGCCTTCAGTGTCACATGAAATCATTCAGAAATCATTCTGATATGCTAATTTCATGCACAAGAAACATTTCTTATTTCTACCAATGTTGAAAACAGTTTCTCAGCTTAAAGATATTTTTCGACCTTGTAATTTTTCATCAAAATGTCATAATTTGGTTTTCTGATGAAAACAGCAGACAACTGCAATACTTTATTTTTTTTATTTTTTTTTTAGGATTCTATTGATAGATAGAGAGTTGAAATAAATAGCATTTAAAAAAATTGAAATATTTTGTAACATAAATGTCTTTACTGTCACTTTTGATCAATTTATTGCTGAATAAAAGTATTAATTAAAAAAAAAAAAAAAAAAAAAAAAAACTTACTGACCCCAAACCTTTAAAGTGAAGATTAATTCAGTGAATAATGTGAAGGACAAAGAAGTCCTATTTTTTTTTTCACTGAATGGCAGGGATTATAGAGAAATGAATAGATTCATTTTCTTTTTTAAAATTTATTCCTCATATAAAATAAAAGCACTGCATCAGATAGCACTTTTATTCTCATACAGATTGAAAGTCAAAGATATGAATTTTCAGTGTTTTTTTATTTTTAGCTTTCCTTTTGTAAAATAGACTGTAAATGTTAAAGTGAGTTTTGATCTGTATCATCTGGCCCCTGAAAGAGAGCAGTAGAAGAGTCCTATCATTTCCCGTCATCACTCCATTGTTGGAGCAATAAAAGTGGTGGTGAAAAAGAGGACATTTACTGATAACAGCACCAACTGCTATACTAGAAGCATAATATTGAATTGCAGGAAGTGAACAAGTGCTTTTTAGGTTCTGTGGAAGCCTGTTTAAAGCGAAATAAATCGTCAAATAGCTATGTGGAAGTAAAAGCCGTTCCTTTACTTATCTTTGTGTGACATGCTCAAATGCTTTCTTTTTCTCACAGTACCATGCACTATAACCTCTTAGTGCTGCTGTACAGACTGCACTGCTTCAGGGCCTGTGAGGGTTAGGCAGCTTGGCTTACATAAGGCTTAAGTGGATTTCAGATCGGCTATTTTAATTCACCCTGTCTGCCTGCATGAGGCTTTTATCCAGAGGCTGTGAAGAGCTGAATGCATGCACATCCGTAACAACAGTCCAGTGGAGCCAGGCAGACAGTTTCAGGCAAGCATAATGAAGGCTTTAGACTGGAATGCACTTCAAGGACTCAAATTGCAGTGAACATTGTTATACAGCATCATTATTACTAGATCCAATTCCATATAGACTTGCAATTTGTAGACTTTGCAACTTGAGATTGTATTTCACATAAGCAAAACATAGTTCTTAGTTAATTAGTACAACGCTGAGATCAAATTTGTGCTATCATAATATCAAGAACTTGATGAAATGCTAATACATTATGCCATTAATCACACAGAGACTATTTATAACCTTTGTGTAGTCAGGGATTGGAGTAGCAAAAGTTTAAAAAGCCCACTTGAGCTGGGGCCTGTACCATGATGCCGGATTACCTGGCTAGCCAGCTAAGTTTCAATTTAGTTCGCACCAGTCCTGGGTGTTAGGTACCATGAAAGTGGCTTGGCTTTTAGCTGCGTTCATTGCCATAGTAACTTACACTCCACAGCTAACCTGCTCTGGGGCAGGTTATGTTCTGAGTTAGAGATCTCAAACTGAAATTGCACCAATCAGATGTGAGGAAAGTGACACATGTCTGACACAAAAAAGTCACTCCCCCAGTTTATCTTGCTCCAAATTAAAGGTCACTAGTACTAAAAAAAAAAATTGTCTGGCCAAAACCAAAAATTGAGTTATTTTATATGATTTATATAATTATATGATTCTTCTTCTTCTTCTTCTTCTTTTTATTATTATTATTATTATTATTAATCCATTACACGCAAGCAATTTTAGTTTAAGTTATTATAAATCATTTATTTTAAATGAATATTAATATATACAGATGTATATAATATAAATAAGCTGTAGAATGACTAAGGCTGAGTTGACTAAGAAAGTTGATGATCAGCATCATGGAGGGGTTTGGTTTTGTCAACATGATACAAATCCTGTAACTCTGAATTTGTTCATCTACCATCATGATACAGGCCCCTGGGGTCCGTTCTTCGTACGTCGCTTATTACATCCGAGATCAAATGACACATCCAAGATGATATCATCGCACTAATCAGGATCTGGCTAATTCGGTTCTTCGAACGCACCTGTTGTTGATGATTAGTATGGCTGGATTGAGTTATGTGAGATAATTGCGCGTTCATGGGTTGGTTTAAAAGGGCAGATGTATCGATACTCGAAACCACGATCAGCAGTGCAGTGATTGGCTGGCGGCAAGACGACAACGTAATGACATCATATCATTAAAAAAGACACCTGACGAAAAACTTGACAAATTTCTGGACTTTTATAAGGAAACAGCCAAGCGAACAAAACTACATAAATGTTATAATAGATAAATGAAATGTGCGCTGTTTTTAATGTATTTGTATATTTTTTTTAAATGATTCCCAATTATTTATATTCACGATTTCTAGTATTTGTACAGGCTATACATTTTTACTTCAATGTTGTAATTAGCAATTCATTTAATTTTATCTTTGAAACAGATTTGCTACGTGACAGCATTAATTAAAGTTTCTTAAGGGTCAAGATCATGTTATCTGCATCTCCTGCGCTCCATCAAGCCACTCCCATAATATGTCATCACTCAAATTAATATAACGACTCAGATTAACTGCAGAGCATGTGTGTAAGACTACAATACAGTTATCAATTATTTCATCACTAATAAATCTTTCAATGAGTAAAACTGGCTGTGTCTGTAGACTACACAACATTATTATATTATTTTCAAATTGATTTTTAAATTATTATTTTAAATTATTGTCCCTGGACCAGTAGGGTACTCTTGTAATAAAGTAGCGGTGGCTGGGACATATTTTAAGTATCAATTCTGCTTAAAAAGATGCAATCTAATCCTGTTTACATGAAATAAGCCTGCTCCCGAGCAGGTTCAAGCTTACGGACCTGTTGCTATGACAGCAAGTCTAGGATGAGCTTGGAAGAACCAAATGATCCAAGATCAAGCAAAAGCGGCAACAATCAAATCCAGTCAAATCCGTACGAAGAACGGACCCCTGCTCTCTTAAATACAGTTATGATACTATGTTATGTTTTTGTAACATAAAATAAAATAGTATTCCAAGGTTAATATATAATATAATATAATTTATATATATATATATATATATATATAATATAATATAATATAATATAATATATAATATTTTGGATATTTGCATATATTTTTATATTATATGAATTTAAAATATAACAGGTGATATAAAATAATATAATCCAATGTGCTTATATTTACCAGTATATTGTATCTAATTATATTTACATTTATTTTATGACAAATATATGATATTGTACACTATAATGACATATATCCACATTATATTATATTATTTTTGTAAATATTTTACATTATATGAATTTAAAATAACAGTTGATATAATCCAGTGTGCTTATATTTGCCATTGTATTGTATCTAATTATATTTACATGTATTTTATGACATAAATGTATAATATCGCACACTATAGTGACGTATATCCACATTATATTATTATTTTTTTTATATTAAATCAACTTTTTTATTTTGTTATATATTATTATATTGACTATATCAAATGTTATATTTTTATGTATTATATAAACATATTTTAAAAATATAACAGTTGATATTAAAAAAATAAATTTATAATATAACATGGATATTTTGTCATTTGTTTTAATACATTAAAATAATAGTAAGAAATTTATTTTGTATAGCACCTTTTTAAAAATGACTTTTTCAAAGCACTTCACAACAAAATACAGAGCAACACATTAAAAAAAAAGAAACCTGGAATGACACTAAATAATAAAACAAGAAATGAAAAACAAAGTTAATCAAGTAAAAGCAATCCCGAAGTAAAAAGTTATAGTTATCATTTTATTTACTTACATATCTCATCTTTTTTTTTTTTTCTTTTTCTTTTTTTACACAGAAACTGTAGAGATGAAGGACTGTCTGATGGCACTGGTAGACGACCAACAGAAGCTGTCTTCACAGACAGCTAAGAGCACACTCTCCGCTCTGCGCCTGAGCCAGAGACTGGTGATCCTGGAGCGCTACCTCATCTCACTCACCCACAGTATGATGGAGGAAAAGTACAAAGTGCGCTGGAAGAGTCCCCCCAGCCCTCCGCTCTCTGCTGTCGACAACAAAAGGTATGAGGAACAGAGCTTTGATTGAAATTGAATTACATTTGAAACTGCTTTATATAGAAGCAATGAAAATAATAGTGTGAATTATTTTTGTCTGTTTCCTCAGTGCTCGGCCAGTCAGTAAAGGAGTGGAGGGTTTGGCCAGGGTGGGATCAAGAGCAGCTCTTTCCTTTGCCTTTGCCTTTCTTCGCCGAGCCTGGAGATCTGGTAAGCCATTTCCAGCATGGTTTGGCTAGCCATGAAAGTTACTTGCACATTACCCATTGCCCAAAATGGGCTGTGATTACAAGAGCACTTCTGTTGACAAAATATTAATGGCATCTGTCAATGAGATCCTTCTAAAATCAAATTCTTGGAAAGTGGTTTAACATAAGCAGAGGATTTGCTGCTACTTTACAACTATTTTCTGTGTCACCTGAGTCTGCAATTGTTCTATGGCTCATATGAGGTTATATATACGGATCACCTGTTCAGAAATCCTTCCATTTATTGTGTAGGTCACTTTGAATTTTACTGCTTAATCCCCTTTTAGGATTCCAATTGATACAAATCTGCATGTGAAATGACATCCAAAGACAGACTATTGTCTTAAATAACCAGAACCCATCTCTCCAGAACCAGGTTCTTGGAAATATTGACACAAACATTAATAAACATGAAGCATATGAAGGCAGGCAATCATATAATAGACTCATGTATTGATCTAGTGTAACATATTAGTGACTTTTAATGGGCTTAAATGAATTTGTCAAACCTTTCAATGTGACCTAGGTGTACAACAGTTGTTGGGTCAAATAATTGCTCAGCTTCTAGATTTTATGTGCTTAATTCGAAGCACATGATATTGTTTTTCTGTTGGGCTGTTCATTAATCTTCACTTCAGGTAGGAAGTGGTGATACAAAAGGTTGACTCTGCAGTTTAACCCAGGGTTGAGGGCAGAATGTAAGCAGAATTTTCTGTTCTGCTTGTAGCTGAAACCCCGAGTCTGAGCAGAAGGTTAGAGACTGGTGGGAGATCTAGTTGTGATCTGTTTAGATGTTGAAAACAGTGCAGCACAGTGTCCACAGGGAATGGGTGGATACAGCCTCTCTGGCCCAGGATATAAAGCCGCCCTGAAACCTGAGCCATATGCACATTCCATTGAACAACCGAGAGCTGGATTTGAGCTGAACTGCCGTAGTTGTGAGAATTTGAGAGAAAATATGAGGATTGGAATGGGAGGAGGCAGATGTATGAGAGGAAGGGTGAATGTTTATCTTGTAATAAAGTTTATAGTGGTCAGGTTTTTCTGTTATTGGTGGGAAAGAGTCATCAGAGATCATACATGGAGCTGAATGGTATCATGGTCTATAGAAGGCCTGCTTTACGATATTTACACTCCAACCTCAGAGGTTCATTTAAGAATAAAGCATTAAGCCTTTTAAAAGGTCATGGACCGTATTGATTTGTATTGCTGGAGTGACCTGTTTTATAATGCTAGTTGTTTTTTTGTTTTTTTGTTTTTTTTATTATTATTATTATTATTATTATTATTATTATTATTATTTTTTTTTTTTTTTCAGTTGTTACAATAAGTAATGTATAATCAAATGAGATAAAGTTCCTTAAATTAACTGGACTATCTACAAATACACATTATTTAATATAAATATAAATGTTATATTTAATCTGATTGGCTGAGAGCCTTTTTCAGCAGTGCGACACTCCCGTAGTACCAGCACTCGAACCGTTTCACCGTTTGTCTCGATCGGACAACAAGTGGAGTTGTGCTAGCAGCATTTGTCTCAGTGAGCATCAATGGCAGAAGAACGATATATAAAGATAACACCCATTTGACAATTTAAGACGTTTTCGGAGATGTGAGCTCCAGGCTGACAGCGGCCATTCAGTGCTCATGTACCCACCAAGAACAGCTTTATCTCGGCCAGTCCTTTGGGAATTTGCTGCTGACTCTTTATGTAGATGATGTTAAACAAGGTATAGGCCTAATTCTTTTTGGTAATATTAAACGGGCAATCTTTGGTTTTATTAATCTATTACTTGTTCCAGAGGAAATCGATTTGGCTTTAGGGCAAAGTTAAGTTTCATATCTTTTTTTTTAATGTAATTAAATCCTATACTAACTAGAGCGCTGTGTATGCTGTATTTGGTATTGTGAAAGGCTCTGTTAGTGTTTGTAATTTCATCTTCAGAGAAAGTTACATTATTACGACTGTCCTTAGGAGTGAGTCGCAAGGACTTTTATATTGAAAGCGACTGAAACAAGGAGGTTATTATTACTTTAAACAGCCTTATAACCACAGGGACACAACCAACAAATACAGTGACTCTGCTGTCATGGGGAAATCCCCTTAACTGTTAAAAGTACAAACACAAAGATATCGCTTTCCTCAGTGGATATTCACTGATCTTGTGATTATGGATATAAGATCGACCTGAAGAATGAATATCAGATGCAATTAATAGACTCTCTCAGGCAATCTCTCTCTCATAATACTCGACTCTACACAATACAATGAGCTGAAATGAAGCGACTCGATGTTCCTTCGTTACTAGTTCTAAAGTGATGGTTTCGAATTGGTAACGGAGGCTTGGGCTCAGCTGTTAAATTGTCAAACCGAGATTTGAATCTGTGGTGGAAAGAAGTAGTTCCGCACAAAAGTGGGTTTTAAAACGCACTCTGTTTTTGTCTCTTTATTTACAAACTTGTGCTGTTGAACTGTGTTGTATAAACCCAATATCCCAATAAACTGTGCTGATATAGAGCCGTATCGCCTGGCTACTTGTGTGATATTGCTTATACATGCGTACATACTTGCATACATATATTTAATAAATTACATAACTACATTTTAATGGGATTTATCATGTAAACCTTTTATAGTATTTAGTATTAAATCTTTGTTGTGAATTGTTTCATTGTTATGATGTAAAATTACAGTACTCGTATCATGATTTCGGTCCCTAAATGTCTGAAAAATTGGACGACTGTATGAGTTTAAGACTAAAGGGAGATTATGGAGGACTGATCCTGTCATAAAATCACCTGGACTAACTCTGAGTGAGAAAAGGAAGTAAAAATGTGCCCCAACCAGACACAGCTTTTAAAAACTCTTGACTGTTTTTAACTTGATACGACATCAAGTGTAAATTCAGGGCAATGTGTTAAATAGAAACAGCATGAGACATGATGCAGAAGCCAAATACGTCTTGCCTGAATGTGGCTGTAAACAGGTCCGTACCCACCATTGAGGTCCCCGAGGTCCGGACCTCGGTATTTTTCCGTTAACAGAAGTTGTAATATAATTACCTTATATTAATTCTACTTTGGTGCTGCAAGGATAAAAAGCCAAGATAACAGATCTTCTCATCTGAGATGCCTCAGCGGTAGGGGTGTGTGATATGTATCATCTGCGATAATATCATAATTGTTGTTTTAACGATGTACGATTTGACATGATCTAGTATTTTGCAAAAACCATTCAAAACAGCCCTACAGAGTGCACGCATACATTACGTGAAGTCTAGACTAGAGCGTATTTAGAGAGTGTTCTTTCACTGCGTGATTCAGTCTATTAAAATGCATTTACAATTATCACAAATTCAAGACATGGGGGCAGAAAATGTATATATTTATACCACTTCATATAGTTAATCAGTTTCACATGAAGAGTGCCGTTTTTCTACAAAAAAATTACCATGGTTACAAATGTGATATTGATTTTTTTTTTTTTTTTTACAACAGCTTAATAAACAAGAAATTAAGAGACTTGCATTTTAGACACCATATTTCCTGTTTTTGCTCTATTTCGACAACAAAAATAATTCCAAACACAGCCACAGCACTGTTTTGTGTCTCTGAGCAACACGAAGGTGTTTCGTTCCTGAATGAATCAACCATTTAAATGATTCGGTTCAATCGCAATGAATCACTTAATAGTGATTTGTTGCCACCTATTGGTGGTTTTAATTTCACATTTCCACTTTTTTCCCCATTTTTTTTTTATGTTTAATTTTTCAAATATCAGCATTCAACATTTTATGTTTAATATATCAAAACATTATTTATGCATTTGTAATTGCAGGTTAAATGCATTCATGTCCTGCATTAAACAGTGTGTTAATACATCTAAATGCTTCTTCAGATGCAGCTTCTGTGTTGATTTCATTTGTTTGGTAACAGCCCAAATGTCTTGTTATTCTAATTCACTGATTAAATGTAAGAATTTGACTCAAAAGATAATGGAGACTTTTAGAAAAAATAGCTTTATAAAGGTAAAAATGCCCATAAAATGTAAAAACCAGTTTACTGGAAAAGATCATTTCTATCAGTGTGAATAATAAAAAATAAATAAATAAAAACAATAGGCCTATTCAGGTTTAATCATTTTAGACACATAATTTTACTGAAGGCTACCAGGATAATTATAACTGCGTTTATTAAATTCATAAACTTAAACAAACTATATCTTCTCTATTTCCAGTTTGTAGCATGGATCATTCATTGTAACATTTAATCTAATTCTCATGCTTAAAAATCTGTTATCTTGAAATATAATTTATGCTACTACTGCCCACTGACTTGGATCTAATTTATAAATGCACACATGTAGATCAGGAAAATCAAAATATTCTTGGGGGAGCATGCCCCCGAACCCCCCTACCAATCTCCATTTTGGGACCTCGGTATTTATAAAAACCTGCGTACGGCCCTGGCTGTAAAGACGGTGCTTTTGATGAGAATGAATTTAAAAATGCAACTTCTTTTGACAGTGCATGTCTGGTAGCCAAAACACTGCATGATAATGGCAACTTTAAAATGTATACTGTATGAAGAAGTCTTATATTCACACACATGAATTGTTTGTGGCGTCCAAGGTGATGATGCAGACCTGTGCAGTGAGTTACTGCAGGAGTCTCTGGATGCTCTGCGGGCTCTCCCAGAAGCTACCCTGTTTGATGAGGGCACAGTGTCACCCGTCTGGCTGGAGGTGGTCGAGAGGGCTACCAAATTCCTCAGGTTTGCCAGTCATTCATCTTTTCAACTATTCCCAAATGCAGAAATAGTAATATTAATTCCTGTGTATTGCGTTTTTATCTTCTAACTAGAAAACTTGCATCAAGGTACACCAAGATTGCGTTTATTTAATCATAGATACAGTAAATAATTTTATTGCAATTAATTTAATTTTAATTAAAAAAAATGAAATCCTTTCGGGTAGGTACCGCTGCGGAGTAGCCCAGTACCTGCTTGATTCGTCATAGACATAAAAAGAGATAAGTAGCTCCGGCTACAATGTTCTTCCGCAAGACGCACGCAGTTCTATTAACTGCTAGAGCGCCAAAAGTTATGGACTGCAGCTTTAAGCTCATTTTACTCTAATGTTGTTTTTCAGTGACATCCATGGAAGTGCCAGTGGAAAAGCGCCCAGTAACATTCCCCTGCAGGATCAGCACTTGGCCCTGGCCATCCTGCTGGAGCTTGCAGTGCAGCGAGGAACTCTCAGGTATTCAGCTTGATGTTACATATGACCACTGTCCAAAATTAATTTTGCTACAATTACTCTGTTGACCCTTACCTAGTGTTAATTTTGTACCTTGCACGTGCGTTTTCTGAGACTTTTGATAGGACTGTAGGGTCCTTATAAAAACTCCCTTTTGCGCGTGTTTATATTGTAGTCAGCTACTGTCTGCGGTTCTGCTGCTGCTGAGGCTCTGGGACAGTGGAACCAGAGAGATGGACAATGAGCGCTCGACCCAGGGCACCAGCGCCCCCTTACTGCCCCTCCTGCAGCGCTTCCAGAACATCCACAGCAGTAAGGAGGAGCCTGTTCTTGAAGAGGAGATTGAGGTGAGATTGAATCCCTGAATCATTTTTATAATTGCACTGTCCTTCCAGGTTTTATACCTTGCTACTTATGTTCTCAGATCCTTTCTGCCCCTCTGAGCCCAAATGAGAGTTTTCTGCGCTACCTTACACTGCCTCAAGATAATGACCTGGCCATTGATCTGCGGCAGACAGCTGTAGTCATCATGGCACACTTGGACCGCCTGGCAGCCCCATGCAGCCCCCCGCAGTGCAGCTCACCCACCTCTAACAAGGTACTGCATGATGCAACACGCTCAACCGTGTCTTGACATTTTATTTGCATTTTATTTGTGTCTTACAGGATGTAACAGTGGCTCAGCTTTGTGTCATCTTAATCATGCTACATGGCTGCCTAGAGTCCCACTTTTTATTGTTTGTTGAAACTGCTTATTGACGCTAGAGCACAATGAATCTCTAGGAAGCCTCAGGGGACTCTTGTTTGTGATTATGATCTGTAATCCCTCTTTGAGGGAAAACAAAATCATTCTTCATAAACCTCAATCTCTTCATGCCTTTCCTCTTCCAGGGCACCCTGCAGGAGGTGATTGGTTGGGGTCTGCTTGGATGGAAGCCTTATGCTAATGTGAATGGACCAATTCAGTGCAAGGCACTGTCAAACCTGGGCGTCACACAGATTGTCTGCTCAGAGAAGGGTTTCCTCATCTTGACCATCACTGGTGCTGTCTACACACAAAACTACAAAAGCACTACGCTAGTGAGTCCCTCATTTTGTTAGCTGAATGCTATGTTGTTGTTGTTTTTTTTTCCCTTACATATTTTAGAGATTAATATAAATGTGTGTGTATAGCTCTTGCTGACCCAGAATTGTCTCTTTATTTTTCTACTTTGGATTTGCACACTAAACTAACCTGTGATTTCCTGTCAGGCCCCTATGCTAGTCCACGCATTGTCATCCAGGAAAATAATGAAGCTTGCAGCTCACCCGGATGGGCAGCACTACTTGGCACTTTCAGTCAATGGGGAGGTGTTCTCCTGGGGTTGTGGAGATGGAGGCAGGCTGGGACATGGAGACACTACGTAAGAGCACGCCAGCATCATCAAACTTCCAATATTATCTTTCAGACCAATATACAGTATATACACAACAGTTCAGAAGTTTTGGGTAGATACGATTTTTAAAATGTTTATAATGCTTACCAAGGCTGCATTTATTTGTTAAATACAGTAAACCAGTAATATTGTGAAATATTTTTACAATTTAAAATTTCCTGCTTTTATTTATATTAACTTTGATTTATTTTAAAACCTAGCTTTGACATTACAGAAATAAACTGATTTTTGTTCCTTCAGAAGTTATTCTAATATACTGATTTCTTGTTATTATCAGTGTGCTTCTGCAGTTATAATCTGTGGCTTTTTTCAGGGTGTTTCGATTAGTAGAATTTTTTTATAGAACAGTTTACTTTGAATAGAAATATTTTGTTCATATTTTTGTTTAGACAGGAACAGCAAAGTTGGCACACCACAGCAAAAGTAGAAAAATATTTATGTTCTCACCACAGGTGACGTTTCGAGCCTACAAGCTCTTCATCAGACAATGAACACATCCATAGTTCAGCCCTTAAATACAGCACAAACCTAAATCACATGATCACTCACATGACAAAAAACACATACAAGAGCAATCAAAAAGTCACCTCTCATAAGGGCAATAAACATAAAACATAAAAGTGAAAACAAAAATTAACTACAAATGCTAAACCTAAACATATCAAAAGATGCCTGACTGCAAAAAAATATGAATGAACAATATCTCACAAAAATATTTCAAAAAATACCTGATACCAAGAAAACATATCATCATATTTTTGTTTAGAAATATAAGTGACTTTACTCTGACTTTTGATCAATTTAATGTATCCCTGCTGAATAAAAATAACTTCTTTCAAAAAGAAAACACTTGAGTGGTAAAAATGCATGTCATGTTTAAGGGAAAAATAAATGAATATCAAAGTCATCTAAGGCTAAGCACAAATATGTTGTCATTAACAACTTTTTAAATTAATAGTTTAGCAACTATTATAAAAAATACTTAACTGTTCAATTCTGTGATTTGACCAGTCAAAACCAACCATTCCAGACAGCCAAAAACAGTATGTAATTTAAAAACAATATATAGTTCTTTTGTATGCAAAGAATCACACAACATACATTTTGTTTACTTTTTGTGCTTCTACAGGTATTTAGAGGAACCCACCATGATTGCAGTTTTCTCAGGGAGGCCGGCAGGGAAGCAAGTTATTCACATTGCGTGTGGCAGCACGTACAGCGCCGCGATCACAGCAGATGGAGAGCTGTACACATGGGGCCGAGGAAACTACGGCAGGCTGGGCCACGGTAACCTCTCCAGTATAAGTCCAGCTAAAATCCACTGCTGTTTATAACAAGACATATAGAATCTTACTACAGGACAAAGTTAAATGATGTGTGTGTTGTTTCTGAAGGCTCTAGTGAGGACCAGACCACTCCCATGCTGGTAACTTCTCTGAAGGGGCTTAAGGTGATTGATGTGGCCTGTGGAAGTGGAGATGCTCAGACCCTCGCTGTGACTGAGAATGGTACGACATCTAATAAGAGCACATTCAGAAGTGGTTTTAAGATAATGTGTGGATGGCATGATAATTTCTCTCGCATGCTCTTTACAGGTCAGGTGTGGTCATGGGGTGATGGGGACTATGGTAAACTTGGTCGTGGGGGCAGTGATGGATGCAAAACGCCGAAACTTGTGGAGAAGTTACAGGATTTGGATATCGTGAAGGTGTGCTGTGGGAGCCAGTTCTCCGTAGCTCTTACTAAAGATGGACAAGTGTACACCTGGGGCAAAGGAGACAATCAAAGACTCGGCCACGGCACTGACGAACATGTCCGCTATCCCAAACTACTTGACAGTCTACAAGGTTCAGTGTTTTCCATTGTTTTCAATAATTGTGTTTTCACAAAATACACATTTCAGGTTTTCAAGTCAACATGACGTATATGTTTTTTAACATGTTCTGATTTTGAAAAATTCCTCATTGTGAATGTTTGTTTAATTCACACATTATTCCAAAGAAGGAAACATTATTATTATTATTTTTTTTTTTTGTAGCCTTTCATTGAAATATAACCGTGTTATTATTGTTAACTAAAACAATTAATATAAATTTAGTTAATTTAAATAAAGCTGATATGAAATATTAGATGAAAAAGTAAAATGACTAAAATTTAAAAACTAAAGCCATATAGAAATATAAAGAACAAAAACTAGTAAACATGTTAAAAGCACAGAACAAAATTACTGAAACTTAAATTAAGATTTAAAAAAATTAAATATATGAATAAAAGCCAATTTAAAATATTAATAAATACTACAGTAATACTAAAATAACACCGTAATATCTTGATTGCCTCTGAAAGGACTTTGTAATGATGTCACTTTCGGTATGCTTTATTTTAACAAAATAGCCAAATATTTAGGCATTTTCACAATCCAGATTTAATCAGTTCCAGATGGATCAAATCAAGTCTTTGCCTATTAAATATTCACTTGTTTCACTTGTAAATGGTACATTATGGAAGCAAAATGCCGTATCATGTTGACTTTATCAGCACATTTCAAAATATGGTTTATTTAATCGCGATCACCAGTTTTCGTCTACTTTTTTATTTATTTTTTTTATCTGAAGTCTGCTTTTAAGATTTAATTCTTTGTCAATTCAGGTAAGAGGGTGGTGGATGTAGCAGTTGGCTCTACACACTGCCTGGCTCTCACAGAAGAAGGGGAGGTGCACAGCTGGGGCAGTAATGATAAACTACAGCACTTTGACACGCTGTTCTCCAATAAGAAGCAGCCTAAAGCCCTGCCGGGCCTTAATTCCAAACACATAGTAGGCATCTCCTGCGGCCCTGGCCAGGTATAACCTGTCTTTCACCAGAATATAATTCATTGTATACTGCTTTTGACTGCATACTTCTTATCTTTGATGTATTCTGTTTCTCAGAGTTTTGCATGGTCATCTTGCTCTGAGTGGTCAGTGGGGCTCCGCGTACCATTCGTGGTGGACGTGTGTACAATGACCTTCGACCAGCTTGACCTGCTGCTTCGGCAGGTTAGCGAGGGCATGGACGGCAGCTCTGATTGGCCACCCCCACAGGAGAAAGAGTGCATGGTTGTGGCCGCTCTCAACCTGCTCAGACTGCAGGTCAGTTGTCTAAAATTTTAGGCTACTGCCATATAAATGACAGAATGTACATTGATTTATTCCAAAATACCTGTTTGATTGGCATGTCCTCCTAAAAGCATAGTTCACCTTGAATATTGTCATTGTATTTTATTTCTTCCAGCTCCATGCAGCCATCAGTAACCAGGTGGACCCTGAGGAGCTGGGTCTGGGCCTGGGAAGTGGGCTGCTTAATAACCTCAAGCAGACGGTGGTGACGCTGGCCAGCAACGCCGGGGTTTTAAACACTGTGCAGGCGGCCGCACAGGCCGTGCTCCAGAGTGGCTGGTCAGTGCTACTGCCCACTGCGGAGGAAAGAGCTAGAGCCCTGTCCTCACTGCTGCCCAATGCAGGTCAGTTCATAAACAACTAAGTGCTATTTGCATCTTACCTTTATCAATAGTCAGTGTTGTCTTTCATGATGCTGCATTGTCACTCTTAATTTATATGCAACTGGCTGGTTTACATCTGGTAACATCTGTAAATAAATCATCTTAGCATTATTTAGAATCTGCTGTGATGTGCAAAAAACAAGCAGTCGAGGTCATGTTTGTTTCTATCACAACGTTGATGGTCAAAATCATTTCTGTGTTTTTTAGCATCTGCTAATGAGATGAGTGTAAGTCCTGGCCGTCGCTTCATGATCGACCTCTTGGTTAGTAGTCTGATGGCGGACGGAGGGCTGGAGTCCGCTTTGAATGCTGCCATCACGGCCGAGATCCAGGTCAGCATGTTTTATTCATTAGTCACTTCATCATTTATTCACCCTCCATGCCTTATATCTCCAACATTCAACAGAGCACTGCCAAAAACCAGACAGAGGAAACTGATTCATGACCCCTAAGGGAAAAGTGTCAAAAATCATTTAAATTTTAAATGATTGTGTAATGTGTTATCTGAAACATGTATATACTCAGTTATTTATTTTTTATCTTTTTAATTTTTTTTGTTGTTTTGTATTTATTTTGTTTTGTTTTTAATTTTAGTTTAGATTTGTTTGTTTTTGTTTTGTTTTTAGTTTGGTTTGGTTTGTTTTTTATTTTGATCTTTTGTGTTTTTTCGTTTTTGTTTTGTTTTGACATTCCAGTTAACTACTTTCTCTACGTATCTTCTTTTAGGATATCGAGGCTAAAAAAGAGGCACAGAAAGAGAAGGAAATTGATGAGCAGGAAGCCAGTGCCTCCTCTCTGCATCGCTGTCGCACCACACTGGACAAAGACCTGATCAACACCGGCATCTATGAGTCAACAAACAAGCAGAGCCTTCCATTGGTTCAGCTGGTCCAACAGCTGCTCAGGTACTGCAGTGATTCACTTTTCAATACATGAAACATTTGGAATCTTAAACAGGGTTTTAGCAAAAGTAACACTCTTAATCAACTGAACTTCATAGCCTTTAATAACACTCTTCCTTGTGTTTTGTTCTGTAGAAACATTGCTTCACAGACTATAGCTCGTCTTAAGGATGTGGCACGACGAATCTCAAACTGCCAAGACACGGAGCAGGTCAGCAAGGAGCGCTCTGCCTCTCTGGACCTACTGCTGCGCTTTCAGAGGCTGTTGGTCTGCAAGCTGTACGTGGGGGTCAGTGGCACTGTGGGTGTGGGAGGATACAGTAAGTAGAAGAACTTAATTTTTCAGGGATTTTGTTAAGGAAGCCACCGTTTGAGCATCTAGTCAACAGTATCTCTTGTCACAGCTTTGAGTCACTCAGAGATTCTGGGAGTGGGATCTCTTTTGAAGAAGTACATGGCTTTGCTGTGCACACACATTGGAGATATCCTTCCTGTGGCCACCAGCATCGCCCTCAACAGTCATCGTCACTTTGCAGAGGTGGCACGTGTCCTTGAGGGAGATCTTACAGGTAAAAATGCCATGTTACTATATAAAATTCACCAAATTTAAATTATAGCTTTAGAATGATTCTAGCATTGAAGGAATAATTCATCTAAACATGATAATTCTGTTAATTATTTACATTCATGTCATTCCAAACCTATGTGATGTTTTTTTACTTCTGAATTCTCTGAAGGCATTTTCAGTTGCAAAGCATCCTGTTTCTTTATCCTCCAGGAGTTTTGCTACCAGAGTTGATTGTCTCCATCGTGCTACTGCTGACCCGTGATGCTGGCCTGATGCAGGAGACTGGATCCATTCCTCTCCTCGCTGCTCTTCTGGAGCACGTGGACCGTTTCAACCATCTCTCTCCTGGTATGGAGAGAGACGATAATGAGGATCTCGCCTGGCCTGGACTCATGGGTATGTGAAAGATCAATCTACACACTTCCTTCATAACCATGGTCTGATTGCATAATTGAGTAATGCTTTAATCCAGTATGAATATATTTGTATTAAAAAAAAATCTTACAGTAAATGTGATTAAAATCAAAACTTGACATGTAAAGGACAGAATATTTAGTTTACTAAAGATAATTGAAAGCAGAAAAGTGCAGTAGAGTAAATGAAGAGCAGTGAAGCATAATTCTTTCTTTGCAGGATTCTTTTTCAATGGGTCGAGCTCAAAGAACAATGAGGAAGTTTCACTTATCCGCAAAGCTGACCTGGAGAATCATAACAAAGATGGCGGTTTCTGGACTGTCATTGATGGGAAGGTCTATGACATTAAAGATTTCCAGACTCAAACTTTAACTGGGAACAGCATCCTCGGTATAACATTACTAAAATGACTAAAACCTTTTACTTGAAATTTGTTTTCAAATAAAGCTTATTGACATCTATCCCCCCCCCCCCACAGCCCAATTTGCTGGAGAAGATCCTGTGGTAGCTTTAGAGGCCGCTCTCCAGGTTGGGGACACCAGGGAGTTCATGCAAGCTTTCTGTGTGGGACAATACATGGAGGTCTGTGTGACTTTGTATTATAGATTCAACCTGCTTTATTCTCAGAATATCTGGACTTCATGTTTCTTTTCTTTTTTTTTTTGGCTATGTCTTTCTCTAGCCCAACCAGGAAATGGTGACCACGCCTGACCTAAGCAGTCTGTCCTCACCTCTTATAGATGCTGAGAGGAACCTTGGTCTGCTACTGGGGCTACATGCCTCATATCTGGCTATGAGCACCCCTCTCTCCCGCATAGAGTTAGAATGTGCCAGTGAGTCTATTTATTTAGCTTATAATATTGCAAACGTTTCAGTGGTATATTAAAAATCCAAGAAACATTTAAAAATAAAAAAAGTAGGGAAAAGATTTATGTAAAACATGATTAATACAGTGTATTACAATATATTTTTCATACACAATTAAAAACAAAATAATTAATCACCTTTATTCTTGTACCTTCCAGAATGGCTCCAGTCATCGATTTTCTTCGGTGGTCTTCAGACGAGTCAGATCCACTATAATTATAATGAGGAAAAGGATGAGGACCACTGCAGCTCTCCTGGGACCACCACACCAGACAAAGCCAAACTCTACTGCCGCAGAATCACCCTGAGTGATCACGCCCAGCCCTTCCTGCAGGCCATCGCTGACAACAACACCCAGGACCACACTGTGAAGGTCATACACCGAGATAGACTATCACTTGTCTCTTTCTTTATTTAGTATCATTTATTATGCAGCACATTACCTAATATTTGACTGTCAAATTGATTATTACAGATAAAGTATAATTGTTGGATTCTTTCTTACTTGCTGCAGGACTTTCTATGCCAAATCGAGCGGTGTTGTAAACAGTACCATCTCATCACTCCCATAACTTTTCCGCCAGAGCATCCTGTAGAGGAAGTGGGCCGCCTGCTGCTCTGCTGCCTTCTCAAGCACCAGGACCTTGGTAACTTAAAAAAATACTGCTTTTATTGAATGATATTGGCTTCCCTGTATTTTTTTATTTTTTGAAATCCTGCTCTGTGAACTAGCCAAAAACTCTAAACACAGTTGTCAATATTACTGTTGATTTCTGTTTTCTTATACAGGTCATGTCGCCCTCTCACTTGTTGATCAATGTGCCTTGGGTGTGGACCAGGGGAAACAGAGGTCCCTCCCTAAATCTGTGATTGATGTGTGTCGAATTGTGTACCAGGCCAAGTGTTCTTTGATAAAAGTGAGCTAAATAATGGGAATATTCTTGATGCAGCTCAAGCTGTCATATTTGTGATGAAATGTAAATTAGTAATTACAAGCACTTTAGCACCTTAGCTTTACATTTTAATACATGGTTTTGCAAGGTGTAAATGGGGTTGGAGTGTAATGATGATTTCTTTGACCCCCTCCTCTCTGATCTTTCCCCCGTCTGCTACAGACGCACCAGGAGCAAGGCCGCTCTTATAAGGAGGTGTGCGCCCCAGTGATCGAGAGGCTGCGTTTCCTGTTTAATGAGCTCAGGCCTGCAGTCAGTAATGACCTGTCTATTGTGTCCAAACTGAAGCTGCTGAGCTCTCAGCCTCGCTGGAAAAGGATCACGCAGAAACTGATCAGAGACCGCCGCAGAAAGAGAGGTGTCAAGTCTAACAGTTCATTTAAATGTTCAGTGTAAAAGGATGTTCATTTTATAATTATAGCATGTTTTGCTTATTCTCTCAGTGCCTAAGAAGTCAGAGTCAGCTGATTTGGAGGAGGGTAAGATGGAGAGAGAAGGGACCAACGAGGAGCTGCCTGCTCCAATCAGTCCCGCCCCTGTGGACAAGAAACAAACCACTGTCAAATCCTCAAAGGTTTGCTGTTCTCCATTTACCTTCAGTATTTTCTTTCTTTCTCTCTCTCCCTTCTCTAATTGACTTATGCATATCCCAGGAAGATCTGATGAGACTGTATCACAGCTGTGGTGTGTGTCTATAAATAACTCTTTCATGTCTGGCTGACATCTCGGTGTTATCTGCATGTGTTACAGCTACAGGACAGTTCCTTTCAAAGTTGCTTTAAATACCTTCCCCTTCAACAGCATCTTTTTCTGTTGAAATTACTGCCTGATTTGTGGATTAACTTATGCCTTCTATATATTTCAGAGTATTTATCCTTTGTTCACTTTTTTTTGTTTTGTTTGGCATACACTTGTCTTTACTAATTTATTTAATTAATTTACTTATGTTACTATTTTTTACAAATTTAATTGCTATTTAGTCGTTTATTAACATTTAATGCGTGGATTTGGTTGGTTTAACATATGGGTCTCTTTGCGTTAATAACTTTGTCTTAAATCATCTTTATTGTGGAGCTTTTCTTTACAAATATGATTGTAAAATTTAATTTGATGAATTAAAGCATATCATGTAATTCATTCTATTAAAATTGTATGTAATTGACAGCCTTATTAATTTTTCTTCTCTTTTATCTTATAGCAGGATAAGTGGCAGCCACTGCTAAACACCATAGGCAGTGTTCAGAAGTACCGTTGGTTAAAGCATAGCGTTCAGGGCTCCTTCTCTCAGTCCAGCCTTATGAGCGCCATCGTTGAGTTTGCTCTGAAAGAGGAACCACTGGATGTGGAAAAGATGAGGAAGTGCCTCCTTAAACAGGTAGTTAAAATGAAGTTCAAACTCCCCCATCTGTTTTGCCTAAAAAGGTAGTTCTGAACATAAAATAGAAGTGTTGTAAAAATATTACACTTATTATTAAGGAATTTTAGCTCTGGTCAAGCTTTTATTATGAAATTTTAACTTTAGGGTTGATTTGATATGATTAATTGATATTAATCAAAACGTCAGATTTATACTCTATTAACGATCGTCCAGCGATTCGCTTATCAGTATATCTGTAACAATTTCGTTTCTCTTATTCGAGGCCTACGAATAGAACAAACAGAAATAGTACTTTATGTAATTTTATGAGCTTAGGTAACTAAGATCTTGAGCACATTGTTTGATCTGAAAAATTACACAACAGAAAACAGATTTCTTTTGATGAAAGAAACGGGAGTTTATTGCTATTCTATGACACGAGACTAACAAACAAACATACATACATACATACAGGTACACACGTTCTGGCAAGAAGAAAGCAATTTGAAGACAGTTAAATTCTAGCCCTTGTGGCTATTTCGTGAACTTCCGCCTAGGGAGTTACACAAACAGAGAACTTTTATCTTTGCTTTTAAAGATAAATTCAACCAAGTTCAGCAAACTTTGGAGAAAGAATTGTTTGTACTTGCGTTAAAGTTGGAGATTCTTTCTTAGTTTGGAAATCCTTGGATGGCTCGTGGCGTGACGTCGTCCGACGCGTTTCAGGGAAAGCCCTCCTGTGATTGGCGATCGGTTTCTTGGTGACGTGAAAACGGCGCGCTTCAAAGTCTTTAGAGTTCTTTAGCCGGCTTCAGGCTTGAAGAAGTTCTTCCGAGATCTGAACCAAGTGTTGGTTCAATGCTCCTTCGGCGAGGTATTATGGCAGTGGCGCCTTTTAGAGCCTCACTGGAGCGGAGCAAAGTTTTGTTGGCGCGCGAGCAAGAGCGAGAGGCTAGCAGCTTTGAATCCCGTTTTTAAGGATGAGCAGACGTCCAGAGCGTCTCGGCGTTTCTCAATGAAATGGACATAATGAGGGGCGGGCTCCACCCCGCCGGCCTCTTTCCGTGCATGTATTAACTGCTAATATACGTCTCACATGGAGGAAATTGTCCACAGATTTCTATAAAGTGTTATAACATTTCTTATGGCTGATAAAGGTTAACTTTCATTTCACTGTATATTGCATTATGCTTAACGATTAATGTGAAACTAGGTGCAACATTTAACACACATTAATAGCTTTCCTACAAAAACACACAAAAGGGTTCAAATTAAAGATTTAGAGATAATCCATCATGCATATGATCTAATTCTCAATAGTCACATCGAACATGAAACTAACAATAGCGCTCGTGACAATTAAACATCAAAGATTATAAAATAATATTACAGATCCCAATAACACAGCAGCTTACAACGATAACCTGAGTATAACAATATAACCTGAATATATAGAGAATACCTCAGCTGTGTCCCTGAAGTATGTGCTTTATGCGCTAGCGATTATTAGTGTCTTTGTACTTAAGAAAGAGTTCAGTCTCTTTGTCTGTTCCAAGCAGGAAGCGTAACCTGTTGAAGGAAAGACACTGCGCATTCCCTTAGGTCATAGTCACTAGGCCTGTATCTGTAAACCTTCAACGCTCAGAATACCGTCTTAAAGTCTTTCAGCACATTTGATCAAATCGTTGAATTACTGCGTTAACAGATCAGGAGATACCAAGGAGGGTCTGTGTTTGGATCCTGTCAAGGTGCCGTGCTTTGTACTGTGCTTATTCAACTTGATTTATGAGAAGTGGTTCAGGACAAAACTGAAAGGTTCCCTCTTTCAAAAGTCAGATACCTTTTTCTCAAATTTATCCTTGTTTGGATCTCGTGGAATGAGGAGGAACGGATGGATGTCTGTTTATCTAGACAATTGGTAGGCCTTGATTGATGAATTGGTATAATCACAACGTGGAATTCAATTCAAGGAATGTGTTGTCCTGTTAGGCTGGGTGTGTGTGTGACGGACTCTTGGCTCTAAAGTTCTACAGTGTAAATGACAGTTTTTAACTCCTAACAATAATACTTGTGTACAGCTGGAGCGAGCTGAGGTCCGACTGGAAGGTATAGACACTATGTTGAAGCTGGCATCCAAAAACTTCCTCCTGCCTTCCGTACAGTACGCCATGCTCTGTGGTTGGCAGAGAGTCATACCTGAAGGGACCAATTTTGGGCAAGTTTAAAGATATAAACAATCTTCAAGCAGGACGTTTGTATTTCATGTTCTGTTTTTAGTAGATTCTTTTGTGTTTTGCAGCATATTTTAGTATGGCAGTTCAACAATATTTTGCATTGGTTTGTATTTACATTAATATCTGTTTTGCCCTGATAGAGAGCCCCTGGCTGACTGCCTAAAGGATATAGATCTCATTCCTCCATTTAACCGCATGTTGCTGGAGGTGACGTTCGGTAAGCTCTATGCCTGGGCCATCCAGAATGTCCGCAACATCTTGTTGGAGGCCAGCGTCAAGTTCAAGGAGCTGGGTATGTGTGAAGTCATTACAATGATTATAAAACACATGTAATTAATGTATTAATGTACACTACCCCTTTAAAAGTTTGAGGTCAGTAAGATTGTTTTAAATTTATTTGAAAGAAGCCTGTTATGCTCACCAAGTCCGCATTTATTTGATAGAAAATACAGTAAAAGACCATTTAAAATAACTCTTTTCTAGCCAAATATATTTTAAAATGTAAATTATTGCTGTAGTGGCAACACTAAATTTTCAGCATCACATGATCCTTCAGTTTCACATGATCCTTCAAAATCATTCATACTGATTTGGTGCTCAGTTAACATTTTTTATTATCAATGCTGAGAGCAGTTTTGCTATTTAGTATGTTTGTGAAAATTGATACAATTCTACAAGAAAGTTCAAAAGAGCAGCATTTACTTATAAATATGGATCTTCTGTCACCTTATAAATGTAATATAAATCTCTCACTTTTTATCTATATAATGCATCCTTGCTGAATAATAATAATTTCAAAAATATTTTATTAAAAATAATTAAAAAATCTTAAAAATAATTTAAAAATCTTACAGTCCCCCACTATTTGAATAGTGTGATATTTAATATTACTGAATGTTGTTTCCTCTCCTCCAGGTGTGCAGCCAGTGCCTTTGCAGACCATCACTAATGAGAACCCAGCAGGCCCCAGTTTGGGTACCATTCCTCAGGCACGCTTCTTGCTGGCCATGCTCCACATGCTCACGCTCAAACATGGAGCCAACAGCCTCAGTCTCCTGCTGAACTCTGGCATCCTCGCCCTCACCCAGAGTGTTCTTCGACTCATTGGTCAGGACCTTCTATCAACTTGCTTTCTTCTTAAATCAGATTGGTTTTATTTTATAGGGCTAGTTGTATACTGTCAGATTGGTTAATACTATGGGGTCAGATGGACTTTATTGTATAGGGTAATTTTCAACAGGGACAGATTGGTCTCTTCTATACTGTTAATCTGTATGTCTGCATTGTATTGCACAGGTCCCAGCTCTGATAGCAATGAGGAGGAGCTGAGCTCTGTAGCTCATGGAGGCTCTGCTACAGTTCTCGAGGAGTCCAGGAAGGAGACGGCCCCCACCCCTCTCCCTGCCTCTGGCCCTGAGTTGGCAGCTATGATGAAGATTGGCACTAGGGTGATGAGAGGACCTGATTGGAAATGGGGAGATCAGGTAAGTTAAAGCTGATGTGTTTGCATTTCTGCACACTAGTATGAATTCAGCATTGCAAGTGTAGATAACAAGGCATTGTCAGGTCAGTTTATTCACGTTTCTGTTTGGTGTGTGTTAGGACGGACCACCACCAGGCCTGGGCCGTGTGATTGGGGAGTTGGGAGAAGATGGCTGGATTCGTGTCCAGTGGGACACCAGCAGCACCAATTCGTACAGGATGGGCAAAGAGGGCAAGTATGACCTTAAACTGGCCGAGCCGCCACCTACCACCCAACCGGCCACAGAAGATTCTGACACGGAGGACGACACAGGTTTGTGTCATTGCAGAGAACAAAGCATATACTACCCAGCCTTTGTGCTTTACTGTATTTGAAATTGCCATGTTGATTTATACAACCTCTCCATCTTTGTCTCAGAAGGGGAAGTGATGGAGAAGAGTGTTCACCCAACTGCAATCATGTTGACCAGTACAGTTAATCTGTTGAAGACACTGTCACTATCCTCTGGGATTCATGCTGAGGTGATGCAGGCTGACGCTATTAGCACTCTGTGCGGTCTACTCAGGATACTGGTGGAGAGTGGAGCCAATGACAAGACTGGTAACAGCCCAGAGTTTTTGTTAATTAGTTTTTTTTATTATATAATACAATGTTTAAATTATATTTGAACCACATTTCTACCTTTCTTCTTTAGGTTGTCCATCTCACAAGCTGGTGTCCCGCGAGCAGCACAGGAGCTGGTGCACGCTGGGATTTATTCGCAGTATAGCTCTCATGCCCCAGATGTGCAGTACCCTGAGCTCCTCTGCATGGATCAATCTGCTCATACGCATCGTGGAGGGCCACCAGTCCTTCACTGCAGTCACGCTACAGAGACAGGTGCCAGCATTGCATCCTGTTTCATTTAACACTTACTGTGGGTTCTGACTGGATTTACCAAGAAGATGAGAGATTTTCTTGTCTCATTACTGTATAATTGTCATTCTAAAACCTTCACGAGTACCACAGGGTTAAAATGAATGCATTTAGTGCTACGTCTTAATCCATCTTTCCTCATTCCCTGGCAGATTCTTGCCCTACGGCTTCTACAGGCTGTTTTACCCTCCTGGGATAAGACAGAGCGCTCGCAGGATATGAAGTTTCTGGTGGAGAAACTCTTTGGGTTCCTCGGAAGCTTGCTCAGCACTTGTTCTTCTGATCTTCCCCTCCTCAGGGGTACTATACATTTATTAACTCTTGTGCGGTAGTACAAATGCTAATATCAGGATGCCACATTAACATCACGTTTTGTGCTTTGCAGAAGGTTTGATGCGTAGGAGAAAGTCCCGCCCTCAAGCCTCTCTGACAGCCACTCACAGCAGTACCCTAGCAGAGGAAATTGTGGCCGTACTGCGTACACTTCACTCCCTTGGCCAATGGAATGGCCTTGTTAATGAATACATTAACTCCCAGCTCAGTGGTATCGGTGATGTCATGGCAGGCAGACACACTGAAGCGGTACAAGTCCAATTTTAATGTTATTAGCCAACTAATATTAGTGTTGTAAAATAATGGAAGTATTTTACTAAAGGTACCATATATTGGTTTTGAGCCCTGTTTAGATGAAATTTAATTTTTCTACATTGTGTTTTTGTCAGGCTGTGCTTGAAGACTACCTTCCCAATGCAGAAGCCCCAGCCGTGGGCAGCCTGATGGCAGTTTTGGCAGTCATTGGTGGGATTGATGATCGTCTGCGTCTGGGAGGACCTGTGGTTCATGAAGAATATGGGGAGGGCACTGTGACTCGCATTACACCGAAAGGACGAATCACTGTTCAGTTCCATGAGATGAGGAACTGCAAAGTCTGCCTGCTCAGTCAGCTCAAACCGGTACATATGCACCAACATACAGCATTACTTCCCATGTTGACCATGTTGCATTGTGGGATACAGTATTCTATGCAGTGTTTTCTGTTGTCTATTGTATGTATACTACTGTTCAAAAGTTTGGGTCAGTAAAAAAAAAAAAAAAAAAGAGAGAAATTTATTCCTTTATTCAGCAAGGGTGCATTTCTATTCAAAATAGCTGTTGTTTTTAACTTTTTTTTAATCAAAGCATCCTTAAATTACATTTCACAATACTTCTCTTTTTAATGAATTTCTGATTAAATAAATGCAGCCTTGAGTATAAGTGAACTACTTTCAAAAACACTAAAGAAATCTTGTTGACCCCAAACTTTTAAATGTTTATATATAAAATAATGTGCAATATACATACATACAGTACTATATACTGCAGATATATCAAGACTAGTACATTTTTATGAACATAGCCATTGTTTTTCTCTATGGTTGATATTGTTGTTTATAGGGCTGCAACAACTAATCGATAAAATCGATTATTATCGATTATGAAAATCATCGACAACGATTCTCATTATCGATTAATCGGGTCTGCCCAC
>JAFVLL020000216.1:0-27846 GCA_021397915.2 Tor tambroides
AACAATATACACAACCATTCAAGAGTTTGAGGTCAGTACTTTTTTTGAGAGAGAGAGAGAGAGAGAGAGAGAGAAATTAATAGTTTTATTCAGCAAGGATGTGTGAAATTGATAAAAAGTGACAGTAAAGACTTGTATTGTTAGAAAATATATCTATTTTGAATAGATGCTGTTCTTTTTCTTTTTTTTTTTTACTTCTTATTCATTAAAGAATCTTGAAAAAAGTATCACAAGTTCCAATAAATAAAAAAGCAGCACGGCTTTTTTCAACATTGATAATAAATCACCATATTAGAATGATTTCTGAAGGATCGCATGGCATTGAAGACTGGAGTAATGTTGCTGAAAATACAGATTTAAATCACAGAAATACATTTTTAAAGAATGTTAAAATAGAAAACCAATATTTAATATGGTAATAATACTTCACAATATATATATATATATATATATATATATATATTTCTGTATTTTTGATCAAATAATTGCAGCCTTGATGAGCATAATAGACTTCTTGAAAAAACTTTCTGATACCAAACTTTTAAACAGCAGTATAATTTTAGTGTATTTTATCCAATGCAAATTGACTTAATGGTGAAAAGTGGAAATTTAGCATTTAGCAGTGTCATTATTTTCAAATGTCCTATTATTTTTACTGTTACCTCACAATGAATGGCCAGAATTGATCTATTCAGATAAATATTGTATTGAGCATTAATAACAGACCTGTGTGGTTTGCAGACACAGGACAGCCTGACACTTTTTCTTATTGTGCTAGAAAAATCCTTAAATCCTGTTATATTCATAAAAGAGGCTGCATAACCTCTAATCTCTCTATTCCGCTCGGAAAGATGCTCTGTCGGGGGTTGGTGAATATTCTTATACATCATGTATGCTGCTTAAAGGAGACAGTGCTGTTCCCAGCTGCTGCCAGCAATTTATTTTAAACGCTAAAATCCATTTGACCCTGAGATAAACATTTCACGATTGCTTTTTCACTGCTTTATGAAACACAATGACTGTGTATCACCCAGTACCTCTGCAGACATAATAATCTTCCCTGTGGACAGGGATTGCTTTACGCTTCTGGACCCATTGCAGTCGCACCAACAGATGGATCATTTCTTCTCTAGAAAGACATTGTCCATATGGTTGGGTCCTATTGTTTTGGTGACCAAGCAAGGTTGAGGCAAACTCAATTAGCACATTTTGTATGCCTTCCTTCTCAAAAACACCTGATTCAACACATTGTTTGTTTAATAGAGACTCTGAGACTTGAAATGGGTGTCAGACAAGTGAGATGTCCAAAATGTGTGCTGAAATGCACGACATATAAAAATCAGTAGGTTTACCTTAAACTAAAATATGGAGTGCCAAGCCTAAAATCCTTCCATTATTCACCATGCACCCATTATTAAAAATCACATCCTGCAATAACGTTCTCCAGTAAAATGCTAATTAATATGTTGAGTCACTAGCACTCAGCTTTTGTATTGGGACGCAACGTTGAGTCAAGGCTACTGTGAATGGTGCTTTTAAGGATAAATATCACTGTTTTTGTTGCCTCTTCAGTCTTCTGTCTCTCAATGTCACAATACAGCTGTAAGGCTTTGAGCTGAATACGTTTGCCGTCTGATGGCTTTGATGAATGAATAATGCATATGTACATAAGGTTAATTAAATAGGAGCCTTTCATGGCTGTAATATAATCTGCAGTGAGATGACTGTAGCACACAACTATGATTCGGTGCTCTTAAATCACAAGTTATATAACTTGCCAGCCAATCGAGTAGAAAATTAACCAGGGCTGTGCAATTAATCAGACTAAAATCATCAAGATTACAATTAACTAATCATGAAATCTGTTCATCATGTGCATCATTCTGTTGAGGTCTACAGTTGTGTCAAAGGTTTCTATCTACATCTCAGGTGCATTTAGTCATTTAGCAGAAGCTTTTACATTAATGAGAAAGATCAAAAGTAATTTTTCACACTAAAGCCAATACCAAGTGCTCCGAAAACAAGTATCAAGAGTAAACTAGAGTACAGAAGCTAGATCAGAAGTAAAAGTGCAGAAATGCAAAAGATTTAACATTTTAACAGAAATGTATTTATAGTAAGCAAGTTTGGTCTCTTAAATTTAAGTTCAAAACATATTAGGTGTCTTTTTTTTTTTTTGTTAACAATTTTTTATTAAATTTTCTTCTTGCAACAGCAGTAACAAACACAAAGCAACTGTGCAAATTCAGAACCCACCCCAACCTACAATAAAATAATTTTCACACGGATTCCTGAAAAGATGACACAATATCAAACGCTGAATGACACAAACTTAGTTTCCACACTAGATCCATGTAGAGGAGAAGTTGAGAGTTCCTCTGAGATAATGTCCAACAAACACACAGTCCAGGTTCATTGTGTCCATTGTGTGAGGAGGACTCCAACGGTTGACTAGCAATTTTTGCTGCTGTGAGAGCAGCTAACAGTAAAAATCTTTGTTGGACGAACAAGGTGAAGTCCCAAAAGTCATTCCTGAAAAAATGGCCCAGAGTCAAACATATCTCAGTACCCAGCAACTATAACAGGTCCTGTAAGAGCTGAGACCCAAAAAGGTGAGAGAGAAGGGCACTCAAAAAAAAACAAACAAAAAAAAACAAATATGAAAATGTACCTAAAGATCCTTGCGAACAGAGATTACACTTAGAAGAAAATGACAGATTCATATTCAGAAGAAAAACAAATAAAATAAAAAGCTTGAGAGTGTGATTCTTTTGGTCCAGATCTATCTAGGATATGCGACATTACAGAATTCGTATCTGCATGCAATACAATTTCAAAATCTGAAAATTTCAAGAGAAAGGTTGACAAAACAGAGAAAAAGTAGGGTCAGGAGTACAAGGAGCATAAACTGAGAGAAATACAATATTCCTGTTCTCCACTATTGTTTTTATATGTGTTATTCTACCATTTGTATCACAGCCTTTATCTAAAATAGTTATATTTAAAGTCTTCCGCACCAATATTAGGACACCCTTGGGTTTAGTATCTGAAGATGAGTGAGATACCACTTCATCAAACTTATTATTACAACATAGGTGTCTTTAACTTAAATTTATATTCATGCACACAAAGCTACTTACATTGCATTCAGGGTTTACATTTGATCAGTTCATCAGTTCATGCATTCCCTGGGAATCGAACCCATGACCGCACGCAACTGTCTGAGCCACAGGAATACATTCACTCCTATGTTTACAAAAATTGTTTGGTACACCACATGGATTGAAGGCTAGGGTCAACAGTGTAATTATAGATGTAATTACAGAAATGAATTGCAGATGTAATTACATGCAAGTATTTTGTAAATATTCATGCACAGGTGTGTGTGTGTGTGTGTGTGTGTGTGTGTGTACACACACATACATTATATATATATATATATATATATATATATATATATTAGTAATAGTTCTATTTTTCATGTTGCTAGGACAATTGGGAGATCACTGTTTAGTCACTTATTTCTTATTTTCTTATTTGATGTATAAAGCAATAAGGTAAATCAGACACAGTTCTCAGCTTATTTTAATATGGATAATTTGGTATGCAATAGCAACAGCCAGGAAATGTGCTGTCTTTAAGAAAAGTGATACCGCACATAATTTGAAGTGTCATTCATGTTGTTCATAACACAACCAAGTTATGCACCAAAATGTAATATTGCGGTTAGGTTACACACTGAAGCTTCAAACAGAAAATGGATCTCTAAAAACATCAGAGGGGGTCACAGAGGGTCACAGGACCTGAATGAAGCCAGCAGATTTATTGTGTTTTTGTAGGTACTGATGCTTATGATGAGGGGACAAAAAAGCTTAACAAACATTTTATATGTCAATAACACACACTCACAATGCATTTGCTTACAGAGGCACATCTTGGCATGACTCCATGAACTGTAAATATTGACCCAAGGTACTGACTTCACTTTCTTTTGGAGCCATTTTGTCAGTCATTGCAACCATATTTGGAAACTCACAAACTGAAAGAGAAATGGGCACATGACAGTAGGTCTCTGCTGGAGCTCCAGTTGAAAATCTATTCGGAAAGGATAAATAGTAGATAGTGGAAATAATTTGGTTATACAACTTGAAGCAGGACTCGTTTCCAAGTAGCAGATGGGCTTCAAATGTTGCTTTTAGACAGCTGAATCATGACCTTTTGTGGTAAGCATGGCCTCATCCTCTGTAGCAGTGAGCAGACAGCTCTCGATTGGGTTAAAACTGCATCAGCATGGGTAAATTATATAGCACATTAAAGAGAAGTGACTGCAAATGCCCAGTAAATGGAGCCGTATACACAGGACCTTAACCCTAAAGTGCTACATTATTCAAGAATTCATTAATAACTCATGACATTCTGTAGAAAACATGTTTTCTGCTAAGCTTGTTACATTCAAAATGCATGGGACTGAATGCTGTAATAATCGCTAAAACAGCTTTAATTAGCATATTATCATATCCGATCACATTGCATACAGTCAATATTATTATTCTTACTGAATAAAGAAAAGATGGGATGCAATGGCCAAAAATGTGTCCATTGTAGGGATGTGCATCTCCATAACTGAGCATCTCCATAATCTTGATGCACAGCCAATGATACGATACATGAAAGATACATATGAAGCAGCTACCGATGCGATGTGATACGATTCACCTCTATTACAATGCAGTGTGATTCGATTTTGAATCGACTCAACACAATGTGATTCAATGCAATGCAATGGAAAAAAATACGGAGTGTCTATTTACACTAAGTGCAAATAGCCCGCCTTGTTGGCAGAGGCCATTTACACTAACTCTGCCCACCAACGCTTGATTGGGATAGTCAAGACAATCATTCAATAACGGCTTCAGTGCCGTAGATGGTAAAATGCTTGCTGTAGTCATTTTTGACGCGACCGAGCTGAGCTTGAATCCACCTTTTGCCAAACTTTTTTTTCTCCCTTTTCAAATCTCATATTACATCAGAAAGGCATTTATTTTCAATTAAAATGAAGGAAATAAAAAGCTGAAAATAAAGTATCAGGTAGGGTTAGGGTATGGTGTAGGGAGGCTTTATTGTCCCTATAAGGTGGCATCCATTTAATAATTTGAATTAAAATGATAATTTACACTCAATATGTTATAATTGCATACTGTTTTATAATGTGCTATAATACTAAGGTGCAAATAATTGCCACTGTTTGCAATAAGTAGTATAAACAGCAGAAAATCCTGCTATTTACACTTAGTGTAAATAGCCACTGCCAAAAAAAAAAATGTAAAAAATGATGCTATGCAATTCAGTATGGTGCAGATAGTTCGCTTTTATTTTTTTAAATTTTTTGGTTCATACAGACAGCAAATAATAAATTAACTTAAATGTCTTTGATTTCTAACGCCTTGTTCTCCAGAGCTGTGAAACGTCATATTCATGTAGCAGCATGGTTGATGAGAGAACGCACTTGAGAAACAGTTTAGAGAGGAGAAATCAATCTACATATAAAAAATTGGTAATTTTCAAAATAATAAAAGGATAACACATCTACTAATAATTATTTATATATAAATAAATTAGTTTTTGCCAATGCAAATATGTTAGAAACGATGCATTGCGATACAAAGGCAACTTGTATCCAATCCACACTTTTTTAAATTGATGCATCGCATCGTTAACTTTTATGCCGATGCACAGATGCAAATTGGTGAATCTTACCATCCCTAGTATATTGACCAGTAATTAAACAATAGTGCAGACTAAATGCAAGAATGTGAGACTTGAACACTGACTGGTTAAAATGAAATATTTACTTTCATGTCACTGATTTTATTGTGCATGATTAATCATATTAATATGCATTTTAGGGGCAGTCATGGCCTAATGGATAGAGAGTCGGACTTGTAACCCGATGGTCGTGGGTTTGAGTCTCAGGTCCGGCGGGGATTGTAGGTGGGGGGAGTGAATATCCAGCGCTCTCTCCACCCTCAGTCCCACGACTGAGGTGAGACCCTTGAGCATTGACTTAATGGTATAGCATTGGCTGCCCACTGCTCCGGGTGTGTGTGCACTTGGATGGGTTAAATGCAGAGCACAAATTCTGAGTATGGGTTGCCATACTTGGCCACAAGTCACTTCCTCCTCCTAATTCAAAGAAAATAAAAACAAGCCAAGACAAAATTATGATGAACCTGTCTACGTATTAGTAAAGAGATCAGGTTTCTGTCCTTGTTGACAATTTTAATGTCAAAAAAAAAAAAAAAACATTTTTTCCAGTCAGATGCAGACACAGGAAGACATGTACTGCTTTCAGATGACAGAATCCGTCATACTTTTTTGGCCGTCTGAATGCTAAAAACTTCTCAGCCCAGCAGTGGCGTCTAGCAGAGGTGGGTAGTAACGAGTTACATTTACTTCGTTACATTTACTTGAGTAAATTTTTTGGGTAACTAATACTTTTAGAGTATATTTAAAAATGGGTACTTTTACTCTTACTCAAGTACATTTTTAGTGAAAAAACGGTACTTTTACTTAGTTACTGTGGGCGACGCTCCTCTCGTTACTTTATCTTAATGCAATACATAATAATCAAGTTAAAAATGCTTCAATTTATTCCAAACGCGCCGTCTACTTTTCTCTGGGCAATGAGCGATGCCCGTTCGCGAATGATTCATTCTTTGGTCAGTTCTAATTCCAAAAACTCGATCAAACCAGTGAATCGGTTCGCGAATCAGTTTGAATGATTCGTTCAGTTCTCTGCCGCACGCGTCGCTGAAGCGGTTCTCACTCAGATAACAGAAAGTTTAAGAACATCAAGAGCGTTGAAGACGTGGCTTTAGATCTACAGTCAGTTGAAAGCAAATCTGCAAAGGCTATGGTTTGCTAGCTCTTGAAGATCTTTATTAGATGAACACCGCGTGTGCTGTCGGTTCCACACAGGTATAGGTCGATTACAGTACACGATACCACTATGACGTTACCAGTTTGTTGTAAATGTACCTTATACATTAAATACAATCTAGAATTTATTCATTAAATAAGCTGTCACAGAGTATGAAATGATACCCGCCAAACCCCCGTTAGTTCCAGGAGGAATGACTTTGCCTAGACGCAGAAAATATTGATATTTTCACAATATTTAAGCTTGCAGAAATAAAGGCTACATTTGTTTACATTTTGCGGAACAGGCGAAGAAGATCCGTCATATGCATTTATTTCCTTATGTTCAGGTGTTCTGTAGCGGTCATGTGGGGAATTCCGTGTCAGAGGTTATATACATACATAATTAATTAATATACTTAATAACATAATTAATATACTTTAAAATATAATTTAATTCAGTGATACCAAATCTGAATTTTTATCAGCTGTTACTCAGTTTTCAAAGTCATATGATCCTTCAGCAATCATTCTAATATATTGATTTAGTGTTGTTGAAAAACCAGCATATGCTAGTTAGGTATGTTTGAAGCTGGGATGCTGGTTTGGGCTGGTCTTTTGCTGGTTTATGCTGGTCATGTGCTGATCTTAAGCTGGTCGGACCATTTTAGGACCAGCACATGACCAGCTTAAACCAGCTAGAGTTAGCAAACCAGCTCAAACCAACATCCCATGCTTCAAAACATACCTGTACCTTTATATGCTGGTTTACTCAACAGAAATTTTGCTGCTTTTTTTTTGGAACCTGTGGCATTCAGGTTCTTTTATGAATAGAAAGCTAAAAAGAACAGCATTGATAATAAATCAACATATTGGAATGATTTCTGAAGGATTATGTGACACTGAAGACTGGTGTAAAGGCTGATTTGCATCACTGAAATAAATTACATAAAAAAAACATCTTTTGAACGGCAGTGTGTATGTGTAAATTTTATCTAAATATCTTTATATCTAAATAAAAATAATTATATTCAGTATATACAGTCCAAAGTAACTAGTAACTAACTACTTGAGTAAGTTTTTATCCGATACTTTTTTACTCTTACTCAAGTAACTATTCAGACTATTACTTTTACTTTTACTTGAGTAAATATTTCTACAAGTACTTTTACTTTTACTTGAGTACAGTTTTTGGGTACTCTACCCACCTCTGGCGTCTAGACTCTGTGAGGAAGACTTCGAGAGCGGTGAAGACGACACGTGTGGTCTGTGTGATGGCAGGTTGAGTGCAGCCATCATCTGTTGCAGTCATATAGCTCACTTTTCATCAGCTCACTTCTGCTGTATCCATGGCAACACTTCAGCTAGTCATGCCCTTGGGATGCATTTCTTGACAGTATTACTCTGTCTCCACTGCTGAAAAGGTTGGCCTAATGCTGAAGCATTGTTTTGTATGCATGTGTCCTCTCTTCTAGGGCTTTTGTTTTGTGCATCCTCCTCTGATACAGATTTATTTGATTTAAATCTAACTGATAATGACAGCAGCTCTTTCAGGTCGTCTCACTAATGTCATTATGGTATTGTACACCCAAATTAGAAGTGATGTTCTCTAAATTACAGTTATTTACCGAAATACTGTATCAGTCAACTGAAATCTGTCAGTAAACAAGCATCTGTAACCTTTAGTAATTGTAATACATTTGGCAACCTATGTTACGTAAATCAGAGATCTAAACAAGATGATTGAACTTGTACCAAAATATTCAATCAAAAGTCTGGATTAGTATTTGTACTGGGTAACAGCTTTATTTTAAGGTTTCTTTGTTACATGGTACATGTTACTCACTATTATAATAACAATTAATTATGCATAATTACATGCAAGTAACCTTAATCCTAACCCTAACTATATAGTAAGTACATGTTGTTAATTAATATTTGGACTTTTTTTTTTTTTTTTTACATGATTAATATGTGGTTTCCAACATAAATTATGAACAATTATGACACCCAAAAATGTATTTATTTATTTATTTATTTACTTATTACTTTGTTTCCTCATTGTTATTCCTTATTTGAACTTTATTGTTACTTTGTCAATTGCTAAATATTATAAACTTTGTTTTACTTAAATTCAGTGAAAATCTATTATCATCAAACAATTTTTTGGAAAACCATCAAAAATTTCCACTGTTCGATTTCCACTGTATTCAGAAGCTGTTCCAAATTTTTTCCCCAAACAATATAAATTTCTATCATCAGCGAACAAACCCATTTTTAATACTTTAGACATTTTACAAATATAATTTATATACAGTACAAACAATTTGGGGCCTAGCACTGAACCTTGCGGGACACCACAAGTAACTTTCATTAAATCTGATTTAACATTATTTATTTGAACAAATTGATATCTGTTGTTGAGGTAACTTTTTATCCAAGAGAAGGCTTTTCCTCTTATACCATATCTCTCAAGTTTCAACATTAATAAGCCGTAATCAATAGTGTCAAAATCTTTTTTTTAAATCTAGAAACACCCCCACAGTATATTCATTATTATCCATTGAAACAGAATTTTTTTTTTAGTAGAAAGTAGAAAATTTGAAATTTGAAGTAGAAATTTGCTCTAAAGCCATACTGATGTTCACTCAATAGTTTGTGTTTATCTATAAAAATTTTCAAGCCTGCACACAAATAATTTCTCTAAAAGTTTTGAGAACTGGGAAAGAAGAGAAACTGGTCTGTAGTTGGAAAAAAGATGCTGATCTCCACTTTTAAAAACAGGAATAACTTTAGCTGTTTTCATATTACTTGGGAATATGCCTGTTATGAAGGACCGATATGTGTAAAGGGTTTTACTATATATTTTATAATATTTTTTATTAATGACGTCAACATCATTACAATCAGTGAAATATTTATTCTTATAATTATAATACAATTATAATTATTATACTTAAATGTATATGTACACTGTAACAAGGACACCTTAAAAGAAAGTGTAACCATGTACTGTTAAAAATACGGGAAGACAAAAAGGTGCTAGAAATGGTGGAAAAACTAAACAGATTTTTAGGAATTTTATGAGAAACACCAGGGGCAAAATGAATACATACTTTCAGTTAAACATAACTGAAACTGAAATGAAAAAACTCATTATGAACGAGCAACCTTTAAGCAATAACATCTTCCTTTGACAAGTTTCTAGAGCAAATAAGATTTTTATGCAAATTGATAAGCACACCAAACATGAAATACTTTAAATATTTAGTACTAGGGCAAGCATCAGAATTACTATTGTTCATGCTTGAGTGTTAGTGGTTAAGTATTAAACTTAACTTGTGAAACTCGTGAATCATGGTGGTGGTGACAGCCTGAGGATGCTGCGGTGTGCTTCTCGGTCCACATCTCTCCTCCATCATTCTGGTCAGAGGTTTTCACATGTATCATGGCATTCACCTGATGGAAAGTAAACCCTCGTGACACATTCCCGTCCCGTCCTGAGTGCAGCTCCCCTCCAGCGTATGAGTCATCGAGCTGGGTGATCTTCAGGTTACCGCTCCCTCAAATACAGATTTCCACAGCTGCCTAAAGTGTTTTAAACATACAGCAGGCAGAAAGTGCTAGAAAGCGTCTGGGGTGAATAAACAAGCTGCTGTAGCCATGACCTTCAGAAACTGCCGGGAGGAACTTGATGACTGAAGATTGTCACTTTGTTGTGACACATTCACAGCCAGACGTCAGCAGCCTCGGCTCTACAATATTACCATTCCTTCTAAGACCTCTCCATTTTTCTTTCCTTTGTCTCACTTTGTCTCTTTCTTTCTTACTCTTGGCAAATCCACTGCACAGAATAAAAAGAATAAAAACCTATTATGTCACCCTCTATCAGCATGCCTATGTGTGATTCACACTGATACAAGTTCACACTGGTTCTAAGAGTTTTAATTGCTTTTGCATAATGCATCTTAGAATATTCCACAAGAGCTCTGTTTACCATTCAGGTCTTTTTATATAGGGCATGGCTTTAATGGAGAAACTTATGCGTTACTAGTGATGTACAATAACCGCTAGATGTGGATTAAAGACTAAGTAGGATGCAACAAAGAAGTTATTACATTTGTTATGAAATAGGTTAATTCAATTCGCAGTGAATTGATGTAAACTCCAACGTCATACTTTATTTGAGGTTCAAATTCTCGCTATTAAGAAACCATTAACTACAACTTTTGCCTCAATAAACTCCTAATTAGCTGCTTATTAATAGTTAGTAAGGTAGTTGTTAAGTTTAGGTATTGGGCAGGATTAGGGATGTAGAATATGGTCATGCAGAATATGTGCTTTATAAGTACTAATAAACAGCCAATATGTTAATAACAGGAATGCTAATAAGCAACTAGTTAATAGTGTGAATTGGTCCCTATACACAAGTGTTACCAACTCCAGAAATCTACATATCACAGACATATGGAATCTATGCTAAACAGTGAATAAAATATTATCCGAAATAACTGATTTATAGTTGGTTTGTTGGTTGATTATAGCTGGAGACTCATTGGATAATTTACCTCACCAGAACAGTCTGAAATTCATCATTTAGAAAGTGTAAGATACCAGAATAGCTTCTTCCCTTACAGGGGTCATGTCTTAAGAAATCCTCTGAAATTAAAGAAATTTTCTTGTACTGTAAAAAACATCTCAATACCTGCGACAAGACAAGAGTGAGCCAAGACGTGAAGACAGTCTATGTGGCTCATAAACGAGAGAAACTGTATCCTTTGCCCAATGCAACACCTTTGTTAAAACCACCAAACAAACAGCTGATCAGATTTATGCCACTGGCTCATACAGTTGGTATACCTCTTTAATGCCTCTTATTCCCTTGTTACTGAAAAGGCAGAAGAGAAAATGACTGCAATACCACAACCTGAAAGTGGAAAAAAGTAGTAGCGAACTAACCCGTGAGGAAAAGCCATATAAGATAATAAACCCCATAAGGACTGCAAATCAACAATCCACTTCAAGGATGTTAAGGCCATAAACAAAACTTTAGAAGCTTAATCCAGTCTTTCAAATGAAGGCCCCATCAAACAAGCGGGTCTCAACTGTCTTGTCTCTTGCATTAATCCGGATACGAAAATGAAATTTGAAAACGCGTTTTTGTTTTAAAACACTCTCCATCCACATTAGCATTTTAAAACGTTTTCCAAAAGTTTCTCATCCACACGGAAACAACGGGAAACATTAAATTTGACTAAACATGCATCATCGTTTTCAAAAGCCTCAGTTTTCACAGTCCACACTACAACGTGTTTTCAAATTTATCCACTTTGGAGAGCGTTTTCAAAAAGATCAGTTTCCTTGACAAAAACGGTGTCTTAGTGTGGACGGAAGACCAAAACAGAGGAAAAATATACGTTTTCAAATTAAAACGTATTAGTGTGGACAAGGCCCAAGTGAAAGGCTCCATAATGAAACATCCTCAACTTGCTTCATGCTCAGCAGCAATTGCCACCATCCTTCTCTGACAGTAGAAGAAACCAGTTGTAATGCCCGATTCCTTTTCAGGATGAGACACTCCCTCTATGGCTACTTTCTCCAATAGAGAGTGAATCTGCTGCTCCGAAAACACCTCCTACTCAAATTTGGCAGAAGTCTGTCAAAAGGACAAAGAGAGGTCTCAGGTGCAAAAGAGGGCTTTGGTTGATCAGATCTTCCGGGAGCTGAAGGGACTGAGCAGCAGGGGAACCCATTCCTCAGGATGAGCCGTCAGACTCAACATATGTGACCCTGGACAACAAAACCAGTCATAAGGGCCATTTTTTTAAAATTGAGATTTATACATCGTCTGAAAGCTGAATAAATAATCTTTCCATTGATGCATGGTTTATTAGGATAGCACGATATTTGGCTGAGATACAACTATTTGGAAATCTGGAATCTGAGGGAGCAAAGAAATCAAATATATATAGAAAATCTCCTTTAAAGTTGTCCAAATGAAGTTCTTAGCAATGCATATTACTAATCAGAAATTAAGTTTTGATACATTTATGGTAGGAAATTTACAAAATATCTTCATGGAACATGATCTTTACTTAATATCCTAATAATTTTTGGCTTAAAAGGAAAAATTGATCATTTTGACCCATTCAATGTATTTTTGGCTATTGCTACAAATATACTTGTGCTACTAAAGACTGCTTTTGTGCTCCAGGGTCACATATGTTGGAAACACAATGTCACAGACAGGTATGATTCTGTCAGAGGCACAAGAAGTGGTGGAACTGACAGAACAGTTTCTCAAAGGGCAGTGAGGCTAATCTGTAGCGGTTCAACATCTGGTCAGGGATGACCTTCCTGTGCAGCAGGTAAGGAGGACTTAATCACCGTCCCTTTGGGGTGCTTATGTGCCATCAGTGAGCCAGCAGACCTCAGCTTTTCTGGGAGGGAGTAAGTTGCCAAAAAGTTGCTGACTGCTGTATTGCATTACAGAGCTTATCAACTTATGTTCTGGTTCCATATTCACTATTGTGCCAATCTCATTGGCCACTAGCATCTCTGAATAACCCTGCTCCATTAGACCCATAATGGTGGTGAAGTCAAAAGTAGCATGGTTAGTGACACTGCTGAGATTGGCTGCTTCCAGGAGCTCAAGATCTCCTAATGGAGGTATTGGCTGTAATGGGCCACTCCAGCTTCAGCTTCTCAACAGCATGAGAAACAATATTCAAGCATTCGGTATGAGCCTCCTGTCCACTCCTCAGAGTCTGATGCGCTCTGGACTCTGGCATAAACTCTCCTATGTGAATTCATCCAGAGAAATGCAGTGCATGTGGTCCAGTGAGAGAGAGAGAGAGCGAGGGAGAGAAAGGGAAAGGTCTGTCTGCTCCCTTTTCTTCATGTGTCGTTTTGGCTACTGCAGAACCATAGGAATTTACCTCCTTCCATTGAAAAGAAGTAAGCCGAGAGCTTTCATCCTGAAATTATCACAGTGCATGCAGTTGGAGGTGCCATCATGCAGCACACCCAAACACTTAACACACCTCTCATGCGAGTCCTCACTCATAAAAATGAGAAGATGGCAGCAAACACTTCCCGAACAACATCGTGTTCCCCCTGAGGAACTGAAATATCCACTTGATGATGGTCACTGAAACATGATAGCAGGCTTGATAAACCGCTTCTTGAAGAAGAGAAATCTGAAAATTGATGGTGTGGGCAAGTCCTTTTGAGGCACTGATGATGTGGTGTCTCAGAGTTACCAGCCAATGGACTGCCATGCTTTTAATCGGGATTGAGAAAATGTTCATTCCTGGAGTTGTTCCCATAGCATCAGCTACAGATACAGTATGGAGTCAATTTATGACAGGAAGCATACTCTTACTTAAGCTCAAAATATTCTTCCCAGTCCAACAAGCACTTATTCTGACATCAGAAACTGACTGGACCAGAATTTGTCAAAACTGTAGGATAATGTCAAGACATTTTGGAGTACGACTTATTCAATTTAAAATATGAAATCACTTTTATTGGACTCCCAGCAGCTGAATGTTGGCAATGTGTGAAATAAAATCTAATACATGCTCTGTGAATTCTGGTCTATGGTTCACGGTTATATTCAAGAAGTATCAGTATATGCTGCTTTTCATTTTGCCTAAGCATTTATGTCCCAGGGGATCCATCTTTTTCACTTAGCGAATGGATGTAGGAAGACAGATTGTTTTTATGAGAGGGTCAGTGGGGGCACCACTGAGAATGGGTTATAGAACTAGGAAAGTGGCAGAATATGGGACAAAATGTCTTACAGCTAAGTAACTATCATGGACTTTTATAGGAAAAGGTGAAGCTAATATTTTACATGTATTGAGGATATAGGATAACAACTTGATTGTGAGATGCAATATAGGAATAGCAGTTTTTGTGATGCTCTTTTCCCTTTTTTAAAATACAAACTGAATATATTTTATCTTATTTTTTATAATATTTTTTTTCTAGCAATGTAAGCCTAATTGTAACTGACGTGTGTAGTATTGGTCGTCTAGTGGTAGGGGTTTGACAATACCCTCCATTTTACAGGAAAACAGGAAAATAAAAAGTGTGAATCATAAAAAAATCATGTTAAAAAAAACACGAAATGATTAAAATATGCATGATTTGACCTCTTATAAATTATAATTGATCTTCTCTCATCTTTGTCCACCCAGGTGAATGTGTAGAAAACAGAGCCAGCCCTCTGAAGCGGTTCACAAGGTCCGGTTCTGTCCTTTCAGGGGATGGCCCGGGTCCAGGATGGGCACACAGAGGAATATGACAGGTGCAGTCATTAATAATCCTCTTATGTCAAATGAGAACAATGGGGAACATAAAAGAGGCATTACCTTATCTTCCCACACGTACAAAGGAAATCACCTCATCTATACAACACTGAATCAAAAAATGGCACAATGCATTGATGTTTTTACTAATGACCAGCTGTTATATGAGATACAGAGAAAACTGTCAACGTGAATGTAATTGCTGGTCCTTGTTAGAACCTAATGCTGGTATAGTTATGCAAATCATGGACAATAAAAAGCATAAATATACACTACCAGTCAAAAGTTTTTGAATAGTAAGGTTTTTAATGTTTTTTTTTTGTTTTTTTTAAGAAGTCTCTTCTGTTCACCAAGCCTGCATTTATTTGATCCAAAGTACAGCAAAAAACAGTAAAATTTTGTTGAAAAATGTTGAAAACAGCTGAATAGATTTGTTTCAGGTTTCTTTGATGAATAGAAAGTTCAGAAGAACAGCATTTATCTGATATATAAATCTGTTGTAGTATTATAAATGTCTTTATCATCACTTTTGATCAATTTAAAGCATCCTTGCTAAATAAAAGTATTAATTTCTATAATTTCTTTCCCAAAAAAAAAAAAAAATTATACTGACTCCAAGATTTTGAATGGTGTAGTCAGTGTATAATGTTACAAAAGCTTTTTATTTCAGATAAATGCTTATCTTTCAATCTTTCTATTAATCAAAGAATCTTGAAAAATCCCGAAGAATCCTGTACTCAACTGTTTTAAATATTGATAATAATAATAATAATAATAATAATAATAAAGTTTCTTGAAAAGCAAATCAGCATATTATAATGATTTCTGAAGATCATGTGACACTGAAGACTGGAGTAATGATGCTGAAAATACAGCTTTGATCACAGGAATAAATTACATTTTAAATTATATTCAAATAGAAAACAGTTATTTTAAATAGTCAAAATATTTCACAATATTACTGTTTTTGCTGTACTGGATCAAATAAATGCAGGCTTGGTGAGCGGAAAAGACTTCATTAAAAAACATTAAATCTCTTACTGTTCAAAAACTTTTGACTGCTAGTGTATATGTATGATTTGTGTCACCCTAGAAATGAGGTTTCATTGTATGGACGCTCAAGATCTTTGTTGTCTTATCTGGCAGCTCTGTGATGTTAGAGGACGGTCAGGATGGTATGGACAGTGGTAGCCTGACTCCTGGCTCAGCTCGACAGGTCTGCATCCAGCGCCATCCCAGTCACGGCTTCGGGTTCATTGCCGGCAGCGAACGGCCTGTCATCGTACGCTCTGTCTCTGCGGGTAAGATGCGTGTCTCTGTCAGGAGCTACACCCATCTGTTGTGTGCCAGTCTTTTGAGTTCTTCAGATCTGAGATGACTCTAATCAAATGGGAGTTCAGATACTCGAGGTGTACGATTAAGTTTCTATTCGATGCCTTGATAAGATAAATGTGAAAATCCACTGTAGGATAGGTTATTATAACTGCCTTAGGAAACAAGTGTGACTAAAATGATTTAGTGATCTATATCAGCATATATTTTAGGACAAGAACAGAAGACGACAATGTCAGGGGCTTTAACTAATCAAGGCTTTATAAAGAGCAAGACGAGTTTACAGACTCCTCCTTTACAGACGGACCCTCAAACGGCAAGCTTTACCCCGGAGATCAGATCCTTGCCATCAACCAGGAACTAGTGAGCGACGCGCCCCGGGAGAAAGTCATAGACCTTGTAAGGTAACACCCTTTACTGTCACCAGAGGGAAGGGCCTTGTCTGGACGCATGACTGTGCTTTATGTATTTCTATTCCATGTGTCTCCATCAGATAAGAGAATTCATTTCAGATAAGACACTCTTTTCACATTCTGCAGCTCACTTGCCAAAATGTCTTTTTCTTCTGCAGGCGGTGCAAGGACTTGATTGTTCTCACTGTGCTGCAACCACAACAGGTAGTTAAGGACGTTAGTCTTCTCCGATCCAAATTACATTAAATCCCTCCCTTTCAGTGCTACAGTCAAACTGCTATGCCGATTTCAATATAGCCTATACATTTCTATTGGAATTTGACATTCGGGTTCAGCTTTGTGTACAAAAACACACATTTGCTTTGTGCCAGTGTTACATAATTGCTATACATACATAATTACATAATTAGTATATTGAGACTGAAGCTCAGTAGTGAAAATGTCATGGGAATGTTCCCCAGTGCACTGAGCTCAATGGAGCATTAACCCTGCTGCCACATTGCAAGCAGGTCAAGCTGTAACAGTGCTCAAAAGTTTAAACAATTTCAACTCTGACCTTGGTTGCTACTGAGCTCGCGGAGTACAATCAGTCGCCCAGCTGTTGACAGAAGAAAGACTGATCCTCTATATCACGATCACGATATTCAGAGAACAAAACTGGATTGATTACTTACAAATTATAGCCCGATTACAGATTACATGATGAAAATAATCTAGGTCGCTCATTTTAGGTAAAGTATTCTGATTACTTTTAAGGTTACTTTTAGATTACTTTTTATCTAACTTGTTTTAAACTTATCATTAAGGGCCAGATTTACTAAAAAGGGCAAATTAGCGTAAGAGCGCAATTCTAAAACAGCGCAGATGGTGCAGACACCGCAATTTTCTGCGGGTGATTTACTGACAACACACAAATTAAAGAACACAGACGCAACATTTCATTTACATATCGGCCAAAGCAATATAGCAAATGCAGTGCAAATTAGCATAGTTGCAACTAAGCAGAGCCGATGCAAGATAGTGAAATTCCAGCTAAAGAATCCACAGTACGTTGAAAAGAACCAGAAGCCAAAAAATGAAGAGTTGCAAGAAAGTTTTGATAGACCTGGTATTGCTGACTCCTAGTTGAGGGTTCCAAGTCATCTTTTATTTCCTGACGCAAATTAATAGTAACATGGCTTGGCAAACGATATGTTCGGATAATGTGTTCTTCTAGGATTCCAAATAAATTAATACCTGTGGAAAAAATCCCTTCTACCACACACTCTCTGTTCTCTGTGGTGCCTCCTCTAGCAACAATCATTTCAGCCATTTCAAGCACAAAATAGTTTAAGACATGCTTTTTTGGGGCGATAAATAATGGCAAAAATAACAGTAATTTTATGAGCGCAAATGTTAGTAAATCACGTGATTCATTTGAATACTTTCCTCCCATAACTTTTGCGTCTGAAAGGGAAACTCCTACAAATGCATATTCAATAAGGTCAAGCACAAAAATAACTGTGTCCACACCTTTTGAGCGCTAACTCTTCACTGCGTGTCTTCAGTAAATCCTGACAGTACTATTTTAATGCCAAAAGACTGGTGCAAGCTGTTAGTAAATCTGGCCCTATATGTACCATATAAAAACTGCAAATAAAACAATGGTATAATTGCCCTTTTGGGTGCTATTCTAACACTTGTCAGGGTCAAAGCAACACAATGTTTTTGTTGCATTAAAGGCCCAATGTTAGTCATGTGAACAGGGCTTTAAGCAGTCTAACTGAACTACCATAATGTATTGACTAATTTCAAATATACACTGCTAAAAATTATTATTTATTATTTTAATCCATATTTTTGTCTTGTTTTCAAGCAAAAATATGTAAAATTGAAATAATTGTTTGCAGAGATTATATCTATTTAGGACCAGGTTAATGGTTTTAAAGCTTTACTCTAAATGAAACTAGTCTTAACCTATGTTTTTCCTGTCTATTTCTCTCTTTCTTTCTTCCTACCCTCCCTTTGTCTTTCTTTTTGTTTCCTTAGTCACCTAAGTCTGCCTTCATAAGTGCAGCCAAGAAAGCTCGTCTGCGAACCAATCCCCCCAAAGTGCGCTTTTCTGAGCAAGTGTCCATCAGCGACCCAGACTCAGTATGTGCTGCTGCCTCTTGCCCACATCACACCCCAGTCATAATTTGTGCTAACACAGCTGTCTTTATGTGCTGTAATGAGACCCGCACAACACTGGCTGACACCAAGGCTCCATAGCTCCTGCTATGACTAGAATAGATTGTAAGATTTGAGTTTGTCGAATGGACTCAATGTATTTTGTGACATTACCGTTCACAGTCTGCTCGTGCTAATATTTGTTAATATTTACAAAATCAATGTGACAATCGTTAGTGTCTCTTTTTGAGAGTGTTATATGGCTGTCATTTCAGAGTTTCAATATTGAAGTGCGATTCATTCCGCATCTCCTGCTCATCTCATTTCATCAGACTGCAGGTTTATTACCCGGAGGGGCAACGCGTAAATCCCTCTCCGATGGTGCTTTCTAGATGTGGTCCACCATGTCAAGAAGCTAAAAGGATTCATTCAAAATATGTGCACTTCTGCAGTGGTTTCATCTTCCTCCACCATCCATGAACTCAGACTTTATTAAAGTGCATACATGAAAACACAGGGCTTGGAATTGACTACGCTTGGTTCGGTTGGAATGAAAGAGCTCCAGTGTTTCTCTGTTTCATATGCGTTTCATTTGCATAGAAGTCAGTCAGGCAGATATTGACAGATGTTCTTTTTCTGAATAGAATATGAGTCCTAGTTTGTTTGTTTGTTTAGTTGCTGAGATTTACTTGGATTTACTATAGACTGGTTTGAACAAGTGCGACAGTATTGTAACTATGACTTTCTGAAGCAATTCATGACTATTGAAAAAGGAAATTCCTACAGCAACAGCTCTGAATAATTCCCTCTGGTTCTGATCGAGGTGTTTAGGTTACAGAGTTACGCGGAGGAACTTAGCGTCAACTACTTTTGAAGTTCTAGCCTACTTAGCTGTAATTGAATAAGATAGCATTGCATCTAGAGAAAGGCCGCAGTCTCCCCATGACCTTTAATGTTGTTACTAGACATTCATTCATTCGTAGCTTTTCATTAGCTCTACAGCTGCCATCTCCTCTTGGTGAACATGGGTCGATAGCACCCATGTTAATGTCAATGTCCATGGATTATGTCCCATACAGTTTGATATCTGCCTTGTGAGCTAGGAAGAGTCAACACTACACCCTTGGGTGCTGGGTCGCACCAATTAATAAAGCGGACCGATGGGAGGGGTGTGCAGCTCTCCTGGAAGAAGAAACTTGCTGATCAGGCCTAGAGGGCCAAAATCGGTAAAGATCAAACCACCCTCACCTGAGCCTCCTCCTCTAATCATGTCAATCCATCTTGTGTGATCAGCAGGGGCCAGCGGGGCTTTCTTCATTAAAACTCGCCTGTCAGCACAGAGTACACAAGCTGCTACGTTTTTATTAAAGGGGTTAGGCTTAAAGACAAATGCCAGCGTGGGACTTATTATTCATATCACATCATCTCACGCCGTAGCAATTGGGATTGTGCTGAATGTATGAAATAGAGTTAGCCAACCTGCTCACTTCACCGCTTGTCATAACATGATCCCAACCAACACACCAAATTGACGCTTGCTTATTTGTTTCCATTCTGTATTTGTGTATAAAGTGTAATAGCACTTTGCACACGTCTCCAGAAGCAAGCCTAAAGGGACTTTGGGTAAAACTCTTGCCAAATGTACTGAATCATTTAACTTTCATGGGTGTACCAGACCTCATTAAGTGTCAACATTTGATTACATGAAATCATTTTATTGATGACATTCAGTGGAAGATCAATGGACAGCTGATAGAAAGTTATGACACTTACTCCCAAAATAACTTGGAACCTGCCACAAACCAATATGATTCTGACATCAGGATGCTACTAAAATTAACAGAGGTGGGTAGAGTACTCAAAAACTGTACTCAAGTAAAAGTAAAAGTACTTCTAGAAATATTTACTCAAGTAAAAGTAAAAGTAATCGTCTGAATAGTTACTTGAGTAAGAGTAAAAAAGTATCGGATAAAAAAACTACTCAAGTAGTTAGTTACTAGTTACTTTGGATCATATAGGTACTGAATATAGTCTATTTTTATTTAGATATATAGATTACATTTATGTAATGTGTATGTGTGTGTGTGTGTATATACACACACACACACTGCCGTTCAAAATATTTATTTTTATTTTTTAATGTAATTTATTTCAGTGATGCAAATCAGAATTTTCATCAGTTTTTTTCTGTCTTCACGCCACATAATCCTTCAGAAATCATTCCAATATGTTGATTTATTATCAATGCTGCTCTTTTTAGCTTTCTATTCATCAAAGAATCCTGAACAAAATGTCACAGGTTCCAAAAAATATTAAGCAGCAAAACTGTTTCCAACACTGGTAATAAATCAATATATTATAATGATTTCTGAAGGATCATATGACTCCGAAAACTGGAGTAACAGCTGATGAAAATTCTGATTTGTATAACTGAATTAAATTATATTTTAAAGTAAATTAATTATGTATTATTCTATAACCTCTGACACTGAAACCTCTGAAAACTCCTCACATGACTGCTCTGAACATAACGAAACAAATGCACATTGACGGATCTTCTGTTCTGCAAAATGTAAACAAATGTAGCCTATATTTTTGCAAGCGTAAATATTGTAAAAATATGAATATTAATTGTGTCTAGAACAGGTCGCGCGCCGCTGCACAGAGCTAACGCGGGTTTCGCGGGTGTTCATTTCATACTCTGTGACAGCTTATTTAATGTATAAATTATACATTGTATTTAATGTAAGGTACATGTACAACAAACTGGTAATGTCATAGTGGTATCGTGGCCTATACCTGTGGAACAGTAGACAGCACACGCGGTGTTCATCTAATAAAAGATCTTCATATAGCTCTAGCAAACAAGCCTTTGCAGATTTGCTTTCAATTGACTGTAGATCCAAAGCCACGTCTTCATCGCTCTTGATGTTATCTGTGTGAACCGCTTCAGACGACTCAGTCAGCACGTGCGGCAGGGAACTGAACGAATCATTCAAACTGATTCGCGAACCGATTCACTGGTTTGCCAACTGGTTTGATAAAGCCTTTAAACAGAATCGACTCAAAAGAATGAATCATTCGCGAATGGGCATCGTTCATTGCCCAGAGAAAAGTAGACGGCGCGTTTGGAATAAACTGAAGCATTTTTAACTTGTATTTCATTAAGATAAAGTAACGAGAGGAGAGTCGCCCACAGTAACGAAGTAAAAGTATCGTTTTTTCTCTAAAAATATACTTGAGTAAGAGTAAAAGTACCCATTTTAAAATATACTCTAAAAGTATTAGTTACCCAAAAAATGTACTCAAGTAAATGTAACGAAGTAAATGTAACTCGTTACTACCCACCTCTGAAAATTAATGACCTCTCATTCTTGATACAAAATTGCCTTCAAGGTTTCTCGCCCACTTCAAGGTGCACTAAGTCATTTTTTACCCAATTTTTCGAAGTTCCATGCAAATGAATATTTGACAAATGTAAAAAAAAAAAAAAAGATAGTTACATCAGTGGAATAGAAATTGTCAAATATCATTCACATCATGTCAGGAACTTTCCATTACAAAATAACATAATCATGGAAGACAATTATCCATCTAAAAAGGATATTTGTTAAATCCAATACCAAAACTTTGATTTAACCCTTTACTGCATATTTGGCAACACGTGTCAGGATAACATCCAAAGTCATTGTCACTGGTTGTTCAGAAAGATTTATGTTTACACTTATTCATCTGTCGGGAAGCTCTGGATAGCTGCTCCAGCACAGAAAGAACAGTAAGTGTGAAGGTTGTAGATTCAGGACAGTTCTGAATATAGCCATCAGAGCATTAAATGTTATATGGAGGTGTGTGACATGGACCTTTTTGGATGAAAACCAGACCTACTGCTGTGTTCTCTATCACTGGCCAACAGAGTATTGCAGTAGTCAGTCTTGAGAAGTTAAGATCCTGTGCAAGAACTGTGCATGTAGGGTCTGATTTTCCTAATGCTCTAAAGAGGAACGGGCCAAGCACTGAACCTTGAGGCACTCTGCTACTTGACGTGATTTAGAAACCCTCTCCAGGATACTTTGAAAGATCTGCCATTAGGTTAGGCTCAAAATAGTACAGTGTACTTCTAGTAATGCTTAATTCAGTTAGAATGAGTGACACACAAATCTGGAGACTCACTGTTTAAAAGACAGAAGACTGTTGCAGTTTAATGAGGATCGATGGTTTGGGGTTGGTTCTGGCCAGTCATAGGGTTTCAACAATGGCACTATAGGCTTTGAAAAAGTAAAATGAACAACATAAATGAAAAATTACTTGGTGCACCTTTAAATTTTCTTATTGGAAATAAAGTAGATGCCTTGAAGAATTCATCTCTTAGCTACAAATATATCCTGCAATTGAATTCAGTGTTTGTGTCCAGTTGATCTGCATTTATGGTCTCGCGATGGATATGGAATGAATGTGACATGACTTATGCTTAATTCTATACTCTGTATGTCTAAAGCACAGTTTTGGTAATATTCCCAATTCATTTACGTAAACTACTGCTCATAAGTTAGACAAAGATCTTCCCTTTAACCATTGTTTCAGAATTAATGTTTTTCCTTTCAGGTTTCCCATACAGTTAAAGTCCTGTCACGTGTTTCTACATTCTTTCTTTGTGTCTTAGATATTAGATTTTCTTATTTGACTCTCTGTATTGACCTATTGAGTCTTTTCTTTTCTTAAAATCTCATCCAAGGTTCTCTTTCTCCCTCTGTCTCTTTCAGACCATGCTTAAAGACGACACTCTGCTTCTGATACCAAATGTGTTGAAGGTGTTTCTGGAAAATGGACAGATCAAATCCTTCACATTTGACAGCCGCACCACTGTTAGGGTGAGTGTGATGGGAAAACTCTTCCCATTAACACTTTATTTTAAGGACCAATTCTCACTATTAACTAACATGCATATTAATAGCGTAATGGCTTTTTATTAGTACATATTCTTACAGCCTTATTCTGCATGACCATATGCATTTTAGATCCCTTAATTCTACCCCATACCTAAGCTTAACTACTACCTTACTAACTATTAACAAGCAGCAAATTAGAAGTTTATTGAGGGAAAAGTTGTATTTAATAGTTAGTTAATAGTGAGAATTGGACCTTAAAATAAAGTGTGACAACCCTCTTCCCTGTTACTAGAAATGCAACGGGGGGGAATTCACTCAGAATTTTTGTTTGTTTGTTTAATAGGGACAACGTATGTAAATGAACATGCCGTATAATAGAAACATTGCTAATTTACATCTGTAGTCTCTTGAAAGCTAACACAAAGACAATGACAACATACAAAAATACAGTACATAAATGACAATATAAAATTACCAGTACACCAGACTCAGAAAAGTGAAAAGCATTACGATTGATCACAGATCTGGTTTACTTTTCGGTCACCGTTTAAGATAGATCTTAAAAATGTATGTAGAGCACTCCCGTATTGCACATTGAGCCAAAATGACATGTTGTCATAACTGAATACAATTATGCCAGTTAAGTAAATATATTGGTTTGCATTAAACGCATTGATGCATCACACTGATGGATGAACTCATGCCTCAGACTCATTTATTCAACATGCTGTCAGTTGTGATGGAATATGGTTGTGACTTCAGCTGTTTGTTCATAAGCAGCTACTTTAATCTGCTGAATTAACAAAACATTTCAGGGCTCACACCTCAGTAAGGCAGTAATCAAAGGCTACTGCCAGTCCCAAACAGTGACTGTGAACGCAGTCATCATAGACATCTGTACTCATGATGAATTTAATTAGAATCTATTTGCAAGTGGTATGTTATTCCAATAATTACATCCCTTTACTGACAGTTGTCCAAATACGGTGTGTCTTTATGGCATCATGTCACTATTAGTGCCCTATGCAACTAATTCATTTAAAGGAGGTTTCATTGAGTGAGGTACATAGCAGCATTCATTTGGTCTAATTTGCTTGAAATTTTGTAAATTAAATTTTCCTTTTTTTAAAAAAAATTCTACTTGACTTGTAAAGGTTAATATAGACTGTGACTCCAAGATACTTTTTTTACATTTATAATATCAAGCTCCTTTCAGAAACACGTTCAAATGTGCTGATGCAACTGGCTGTTTTGTAAACATCATACTTTTTTCAATATTCAATAATAAGCATGATTAGGTGAGCCATCCTGAACATAGGTAAATGCAGATGTGAGACTGAAGGATGCTTCTTGAATGTTATTTGCATGAGTAACAAACACTGCATCTTCTGCATACATTTGAATATTGACATTTGGACATGCATTGGATGAGTCATTAATATAAAGTTTAAATAAGATTGGACCTAGAATAGAGCCTACTGGGACACCTGTAAAACAGTCAAAGTGAGGAGATTTGGTGCCGTTGGTGATTTCATCTAAATAATTGCTTCAGAGACATTCTAAGAATATTAAAAATATATAAAGTATATATAACTATTTGTAGACAACAAATCCTCTCGTTTTTAAACAAGAGGTTATTCTTACTATGCCCTCACTACTCAAGTGCAGCAACCATTATTTTAAAATGAATAGAAAATAAAAAGGTTTTCACTTCAAAATAATGGTCCAGAGCACTAGTAGTTCTAAGAAACAAAAGTAAGTATTGATGCATTTAATGACCATGTTCAGAGTGGGTGGAAAAAGACAATTGCCAATGTCTCAGACATGTTAATGTTGTAATTAATTAACTGACAGTTCTTTAGAATTGCTCTTAGTTAGTAGTTCTTAATGATGCTACACTCATTCAATAATTATTGATTACCTAACAATAGACCTGAATTCACCAGCACTTACTGATTAGATAATCTTGCTTCAACATTAGTTAATAGTAGTAGCTGAAGTACTATTGTAGTACAATTCAATTGTCCAGTATTACTTCCTGCATAGTTACTGTACCTACAGAGCATCATTCTGAAGTGTTACCGAATATAGTAACGTAGCTTAGAAAAGTCATTAGCCAACATTATATTTTTCTTTCTGAAAGCGAAAGCAGTAAAAAGGAGGGTAAGCACTTTCTTTTGTACAACTGATTTGACATTGTCAGAATAAAACATGAATTCCACAAGCTATGATCAACTGAAAGAAATGCAATAGAGTTTTTATTAAATGGCATAGCTTTCAAAGATTCTGTAATTTTTTTGAACGCGTAGATGAGTAGTTGAGGTTTGATGGTTTCACACCATTAAAAAAACCTACTGAGCTTTTTTCCTCTCCTACATTTGTGGTTTCACAGCATGGCTGACATTTCTCACAAACCCTCCTGAGCTGATATCTTCAGCATTTGGTCAGTATCACCAAACAGATTATCTCAATCCTGGTGACAGAACACAGCGCAGTAATCCCTGTATCTCCCATAGCTGGAGTTACTGTCATCAAACACAAAGTATATAACACATCACAGCAGCCAATGCACGCCGCTCCACACAAGCACACATTGGTGCTTCAGCAGAGTGTTTGCGTACAGTATTTGCTTTGGTCAAATGGAAACCACATTAAATATTTGGCGTCCATTTCAGAAGCAAAGCCACTAGTCAGTAAAAAGCCTCATTTGTCTCCAGAGCAGGGTCCAGTCACTGAGTGTTGAATTCAGTGCTCTATCACTGATGGAAATGTCAAGCCTGTCCTCCTGTAGTTTACACACTGCTGATGCTGTTGCTTTCCACTACATTTACTTTGCACTGTAATATCTGAGATATTGTAATGCAGCAGAATTCATACTTTAGGAGCTAAAAACAGCAACCATCAGAAGAGTTACTACAGAATGCTAGAAGTTGTTCTCCTTTTCCCATTCGCCGCAGGACGTGATTTCATCACTGCAGGATCGCCTCTCTCTACGCTACATCGAGCATTTTGCTTTGGTGCTGGAGTCCGGTGGACTGGCCCAGAATCAGAGGCTGCATCTGCTCCAGGAAAACCAGCCACTGTCTCATGTGAGTAAATGTCACCCAGAAACCACCGACTGATGCTTTACCTTCACTCTACAGTTCAAGAGTATCAACAAGGTACTTTACACCAGCTTTCTATGGCGCGTTGCAACTAACAAACTCAATGAAGTTAAGAAAACCCTTAGTGGTTTGTAGAGCGTCTGTCATTGGACAAATATATACTGTAGAAGTACATCAGCATTTTATTGGAGTAGTATTAGCATTTGAATTTGATTTAATGTTAATGTTTAAAAATATTACAAAAAGCATCTTGTGCTCCAGTAGAACATCTAACCATCTGGACAAGGCAGTTCAAATGCTCAGTCAATAATTCACTTATTTGATTAGTGGCAGAAACTTTTTCAATTAAATTAAATTATTCCAAATGCTAAAATGTTCTGTGGTTTAAACTGGATTTTGAATCATGGATTTTCTATTCAGTGTGGTCTCAGACTCATAGACGCCATTGTATATATATATTCAGTAATAGAACGGTGTGACTGTTCTTTTCATAAGAACCTGAATTACAAGATAATGAATTTTATTTGCTATGGCTGCTAGCAGCACATCACCTATCTACCGCAAGGAATGCAACAAGCCAATTTAATACCGGAATGTTTGTTAGCGTTTTATTTCAAAGATGTATTTTATTCTGTATTTTCAGGTAGTTCACAGGACCTACTTCCAGGGAATGAAGTGTCTTTTCCGTATTTGCTTCTTCCCAAAAGACCCTGCTGACTTATTGAGGAGA
>JAFVLL020000217.1:0-45461 GCA_021397915.2 Tor tambroides
AGTCCATATTTCCCTATTGTTTTTGAGACAGAAAAGCTAAAATATTTCATTTGTAAAATACTGTTTCTTTGTCACATAAAACTTTCTATTTCATGCTGAATTCCTTGACAAATAGGCATCCTTTAAAAAGTAACCTTACAGTGACAACATTAATAGGACTTTGTTTTACATTGTAGCCTATTGAGATAAACTTGAAGTCAAATTGCTGATAAATATATCTATTCAAATAAGTGATCCCATATTTTGTCCTCTTTAACCCAAATGGTATTTGACTCAGGTATTTTGGCTTTCTATTCTGAGAGAGCTCTTGACATGGTTTCACATATGATTTATCTGTCAGTGTGCCGACTGTTAATCATTTGCTTTACAAATAACTTGGAAGTGACACAAGTGTCAAGAGACCATAAAGAGCCATAAAGAGACACAGTTTAGTGCTTTGAAGGGTAGTATCAGTAGCGTTAGTGAACTTGAAAAACAGTATTATAACAATATATTTCAAATTCAAAATAGGAAAAGACAGCCTGATTTACAAATAGTGTGCACTTACAGTATGAATCTGTTATCTGAAATGGAATTTTATAGTGTGTAGAGCTATTATTGTTTGTTTGTATTGTTTTTATGGGATAAAGCTATGAATTTTCACTTATAATTTGATTAAAATAATCAGTTTAAACTTCTGGACCCTTTCACACATAACATTTCATTCAGCACACACCTGAGAATTTTAGCAAACGCTGTCTCTGGGATGATTTTGGATCAGTTATAGTGGTGAGAATGTTTGCCAGTAAACTAATGTGCGTATCAGATGAGAGATCCTTACTTCTCTTTCTTGTTCTCACTTCTCTCTCTCACTCACGCTCACTCCATCCAGTGCACATCCACAGCTGGAAGAAGATGAAAGACCCTCGTGCGAGGTTTTGGACAGATGGTGCAACACATGAAGACATTGGATTTGGTGCTTCTCTGAAAGAGAGAGTGAGGTGAAGTGGGCCTGAACCAGAGTTTTTAAACGGTAGATAATTCAAGGTTGGAAGGGATGCCGTTCCATCTGCGTGAGCTGCGTTTTGTGTGTTTTTGTCTGTGTGTGTTGCAGTCCTGTGCCAATTTATCACGCTGGCCGTGCTGGAATCTTCAAAGATAACGAGCCCATCTGCTCAAGCTATTCGTCAACAATAAAATGGAGAGGCGTGAAACGAAGCCAGCACGTTGTGCTATCTCTGGATGTTTAACGGGTGTGCGCTATAGCGAGGAAATGCCTGGGTTAATAGGAAGCAGAGACACTTGCACATCTCATCATATCTCTGAGTCCTGGCTAAAAAGCGAGCATCCCTAAACCCAAAGGAGAAAACACAGTTTGAGTTTCAGATGAGGCGTGAAGAAAGGTTTCATATGCACTGGTCTAAATGTGCTGTAATTCAATGAGTCTACACTGAGCAGTACATTTTAGACAATTATAGTTGCATCACACCTGCACACTGACTGGTACTGTATTGCAACTTTGATGGCTAAAAGGGGGCGTTCCTACTGAAAGCGATTTACAGTGTGATTGTAAGTTGTTCATTTTTAAAGACACTTTGATTTTGATTTTTAGTGAAGTGATTTTTATGCTAGTTTCATATGGTTTAAAAAAACTTTTACACCATTTTCAAAAAAGGTTCATATTTAATAATGTGACCATCAAATAAAAACAATGAATAACAATATGTAAGTCCTTCCTCAATATGTAAGTGTGAACATCTCTAATTAATTCAAATCAATTAATAAATATCATTAAGTGTACTTTTAAAGAATTTCATTCTTCATTATGAAACACACAGGATTTCACGTCACAAGACATTCAGTGATGGACTGGGTTTGTGTGGGTTAATTGTGGATTATTGTGATGTTTTTATCAGCTCTCATTGGACTCTCATTCTGACGGCACCCATTCACTACAGAGGATCCATTGGTGAGCAAGTGTTATAATACTAATTTCTCCAAATCTGCTCTGATGAAGAAACAGACTCATCTACATCTTAGATGGCCTGAGGGTGAGTAATTGTCAACAAATTTTCATTTTTGGGTGAACTATTCCTTTAAGAAAACACTCTCTTAGCTGTGTCTTTATCTCAGGCCCAGAGGCATGAGTCGAGAACTTTGCACAGCCCCTTTGCAGGTGTCCAAACAAGAAGGTAGAGATTTTTTTATTGTGTATGCACACTAACATTTACATTTCTCACTGTTGTTTGTTTAATAAAGTGAGTGGATCTTGCCCACTTCTGCCAAGTTCCTTTCATTTCCAGAGCTTGTCGCGTTCCGGCCAAAACCGTGCGTGTTGAAAGATGTCTCCTCCTTGACCTGTTCTTGAGTGTTGCACAGGTTGCCCATCATCCCTGGAGATGTCATCCCTGGAGAAGGCATGCCTTGTTGCAACAGTCTTGTGTTAACAGCTTGCTTCTATTAAGTGTTTACCTGGGCAACGTCTCCTTGGTGTTTATACGCCCTCAATCAGCACACAGATTCAGGTGTGATGTACAGACACTGCCTCCCATGTGCTGGCAGGGTGGAGAACACAACCGAAGCTCTTGTTTATTCGAGCAAGAGAGTTTTAATAGGGCCAAAATACGTGATAAAAGAAGTGATGGTCTGGAACGGGGTTTTTTGTGTGGCGCAGGGCAGGAATGCAGCATGTGAAAGGTGACTTCTCTACGGTTTAAGAGGTGATGCATCTTTTGTTTAGCAGCATTCTTTTGTTAAGTTTTGTTTTTTTTTGCCAAGGCCGGTATTATCTCTGAAACCGGGCAGGGTGTTATTTTTAGGATTGTAAAACTATGATCTCAGACCAAAGGTGTAATTATGTAATTTGTGCAGAGAATATAATAAAATTATCTAATTTAATTTAAATACTTTTTCAATATTTTACATTATCTTTTAATTTCATTTAAATTTTAATTACGAATTATTTTAAATACAATAATAGTTGAGTCTAACATGACACTTCTGGGTCAATGACAAAAGTTTTACAAAACATTTCACTGTAGCTTCAAAACCTTACATGGTGTGTGCATAATCTTATCAAGCTGGTAAATCTACAGAAACTCCAGTACGTATATTAAATTACATCTTCAGTGGAGTCCAATGAACATGGAAGCCCAGCCGGGGAAATTCAATTTATTTAAAGTTACACGATCCTCATTCCCGTCCACCACAAATGAGCGCCTGGCACATGCTTGGGGCACAGATTTATTGGTGATTTATCAACGTCATTACATTATCTTAAGTGGCTGATGAGCTGTGGGTGTTTGGAGTCTTATTCTGATGGCACCCATTCACTGTAGAGGATCCATTGGTGAGCAAGTGATGTAATGCAAAATTTCTCCAAATCTGTTTCCACAAAAAAAACAAACTCATATTGGATGGCCTGAGGGTGAGTAAATTGTCAGCACATTTTCATTTTTGGGTGAACTATTCCTTTAACAGTCCACTGTGTTTCAATCCCAAAGCTATTGAATGACTTCAGAAGACTTGGAATATGTCACATAAGACTGCTTATATTATACTTTTAAGGTGCTTTGGTGTTGTTTTCGAAGCATGAATACTCTAGGGCCCATTCATTGTAACTACATGAAAAGAGCAACCATAACGTTCTTCAAAACTGTTGCACCAAAAGAAGAAAGTCATACAGCTTTGAGAGGACAAGTCATTTTTGTGTGAACTATTCCTTTAAGATAAAGTTGAACTAAGAAAACCCCACCAGGAATATAACCCTATTCAACTGCCCTAGAACACCATGTTTCTTGTTTTCTTCCTCTTCCTCCTCCTCTTTCTTCTTGTCCTTTATTAGGCACAATAAAGGAGGGAAGGTGAGAGAAAGAACGAAGACGGAGATGAGAAGAAGGGGCCAAAGCCCTTTAGTGGTCTGAAACCCACGCATGCTCAGCAATCCCAAACCCTGCGTTTAGCAGCTGCAGCTGTGAAACCTTTCTTTCTCTTCCTCTTTCTCCTCTCTCACTGGCTCTCTTTCTGTTCCCAGACCTGAATAGAGCAATGCTGAATAGATTGGGCCAGGTCGGCTGAATAGTCGCACCGGAGGGAGGGGTGGGAGTGGAGCCCAAATGAACCGGAACCCCTACAGAGAGCTCCGCTCCTGGCGACGGCTATGATAGGGAGGAGGGGGGAGCTGCATTTAATCGCTCATAATAGAAATTAGCATGGTGTAATGAACCCGTTTCAAAAGTCCATTATTTGCGCAGTTCAAAGAGAGGGGTGACTTTGTAGTTGGAATCCGTCGGCCCAAGCCAAATATCAAAAGAAAAGCATCTGTCAAAACTTCGTACGACTTTGTCAAAGCAAACAGCAAATTTTCAGGAAAGAACTTGTGCATGAATCTTGTTCGAAATCCAGTTTTTTAAGTTCTGTGTACACAAAGCAAGGTGTCACCTGGTTACACTGACTAAGGAGAACATTGCTAAAGCAATGGCGTCGCTCTGGCATGTACGTTCAACATGATTTTACATATTTATTTAACAATCAATCATGTTGCACAAAGCATATTTCACGTTTGAGCTGTACGTTTTTTTGTCTTTCATCCAAGCTGAACTGTCATGACGCCACATGTGCGCAAAGAAATTAGTTCTGTTATGCATGATTCGTTTAACCTTTTGACCAGTTTACACCAGGTATTCAGATCACAAGTTGTCAGCCGAGACACGTTGCTGTTTACGCTTGGTTTTCACATGTGATACAGACCCCTTAAATAAAATCTAAAAAATCTAAAATATAGTGAATAAATATAAAGCATATATACACAATATAGCATAGAAATTTATATGAATTAATTCACAGAAAATATTTTTTTCAACCACATTATATTATCATGAAAATATAAGATTATTCAAATGAAAATGTAATAAATAAATAAACAAACAATGGTAATCTTTACAATGGCTCAGTCATTCTTTTTAACTGAAAAGATCTCTACGCAGGAGGGAAAGTTATTTCCCAGAGTACACTGCCTGTCCGATTGCTTGACCCCTCCACTTCATAATCACCCACCTCTGACAAGACAACAAGTTTATCCCTCCCTTTTCCACCATGCTGATCTGAGACCTGTTACCCTGATGACACCAGCGCTCTGGTAAAACACTCTCAATAGTGGTGATTTTGCCATTGATTGCTGCAGCTGCACAGCTTATGGCCGTCTACCCCTGGGGCCCCTGTTATAGTATGGATAATGGGATAATGGTTGCCACCTTCTGAACACTTGTGGCTCACAGCACTGCTAGATACTGCACGGATCAGTACAACATTCACAGAAAATTGGTGGAGAATACGTGTATGTGTGTTTGGCAGCTTTATTCTCAGAATGCACATGCATTTACAATTATGTTTTTACAAAGAAGTTTTCTTATAGTCTATACTGGATTTTTTCATGCATAAATTATCATATATAATGAAAATATACATTTAAAAACTAAAACAAAAGTGCTTATTTAATACAATAGAAACAAAGGATTTTTTAAAAAATATTATTAAGTATTAATGAATTCAGTAATGTGTGTGTATAGATATACACACAGCATTTAAAAAAATATTTAGTAAAATTCTAGATGTCTTTATTGTCAATTTACTGTCAATCAATTTAATGCATCATTGCTGAATAAACGTTTTAATTTCTTCTTTTTCAAAAATCTTAATTACTCCAAACTTTTGAATGGTAGTGTATCATGGTTTCTACAAAAATATTAAACAGCAAAAACTGTTTTCAACATAGATAATAACAAGAAATGTTTTTGAGCTGCAAATCTGCATGTTAGAATGATTTCTGAAGGATCACGTGACACTGAAGACTGGAGTAATGATGCTGAAAATTCAGCTTTGCCATCACAGGGATAAAGTACATTTTGAAATATATTAAAATAAAAAACAGTTATTTTAAATTATATAAAAACAATTCACATGGAATAATATCAACATACAAAATATACACATTATATAATAATACTAAATGTACTAAAAGACTGCGCTGTGGGAAACCAATCACAGCTAATTAATTTGCAACAATGTCAGAGAATATGACAAAGAATCAAGCAAATAACCAATTTCCAAGAATCGGATGAATAGCTTTAGTCTTTCTTCATCCAGCCGTGCTCAGGTATGCATCTCAATTTGAGCTCAAACACAAGAGGTTCCAGCTCCGCGAGTAAATAAGGACAGAGGCCTATACAGCGAGGCCCATTCAGTCTCCTGACACGGCTTCAGTTCTCCAGTCTTCTAGAGCATCCAGCTGTGAGCACTTGAGACAGGCCAGGGCCTCACACTGAATACTCAGTGCACCAACTGCCAGAGGACTTTCCAGAAACGTCCATTCCTTTGGCTGACAGCACTCTGAAAGAGCCATTATCTCCAAACCCCCAATTAGGCCGAACCGTTCCAGCCAGAATGTGAATAACCTAAATAGAAATAATCATTTTGGCTGAGGAACGCTCTAATTTGTATTGATATTTTGACGCTTATATCTCAGAATAATGGAGGTTACTTGAAACGAGGGGCTTTACGAGAATGCAATACCGTTTGGTTTAATTTGTTGTACCTAGAATACAAAGAACATCCAAGACTTTTTCTTTAGAAATACTTCGGTAGGACTGCACGCTTGCCAGCGAGAGTCGCGAGAGACAATGTCGGATTTTCACATTTTTTTAATTTAGTGTTACATGAGCTAGTGTGTCTGTATATACACAACAGACTGCCAAAGCTTGCTTATGTGAAGCGTCCGGTTTTCTGGCCAAATAAAAGCTTCTGTGGATTCAGCTCCGTCGAAATATGGTAACGCTAACCCTATAAAACCACAAAGCAAATTGCCCCTCGTTTAATCAGGGGGGACTCTAAGCCATGTTCATTCATTCATGACAGAGTAAAACAAACGCAGAAAGAGAATCAGAGAGAGAGAGAGTGTCAAAGAAAAAGAAATAACTCATTCTCATTCAAAAACAGAATACTTGCTAAGTTTGTCTAATTTTTCATTCAGGGGAGACCAGGGCTAGTTGTCACACTTTTGATTATTCATAGAAACAGTAAAAACATAAAAAAAAAAACATTCTTTTGGCTCAGAAATATCCAAATTAATGATTATATATACTGTATATATAATTAAAAAAATATATAAAAAGTTTAATAATATAACATTTAATAACAAGTATCAAATTTTATATGTAATAATACATATATAAAACAGTTTACATTTATATTAAGTGTAATATATAAATACAAAACAGGTGTGACAACTTGTCCCAGTATCCCTTAAGTATAATAGAAGAAATCATTTTATGATCTCATTTTATACATTTTTCATATATTTTATATATAAAATGTCACTTGTAAAAATATAATTATTGTTAAATATTTATGTGAACAGCTGTGAAAGTGTTATCTGAGTGAGAGAAAGCAGGTATGCCCTTCGTCTGCAGATGAACATTTTATTGAATGACTGAAAAACACGTAAAAATAACAAGAATGAAATGTCTATAGACACTGAAATGGTTTCAAAAGACATAAAGCGTCTAGTGCTCCTCAAATTAACCATAGAAACAAATATTGCACTATATATGAGCAATGGAGAGCTCAGTCACACAGGAAACACAGCAATCAAAAAATAATCACTTGTCTTACATGAACTGCATTGTAATGCCAGGTTCTGTTCTTACTGAAACGATTCCAGTGTGATGCATCGACCGAAGCCAAAGCTGTGCTATAGCTGATTTACAAGGGCATGCTGTCAAACAAGGAATCTGGTGAATAATGGACCTTGTTCTTACTTCCAAGACAGCGGAAACATACAGACCAATAATTCAGTGGGGGTGTGAAGCACAAGTGCGATGTGTTATCTGGAGTCTGCCTTGGGTTTTCAGGGTGGGGCGGGGGATTCGTTCAGGGTGTTCAGAAGGGGCTGACCGTGACAGGGAAGATGCACTGCAGTTCTGCATGTCTAACTCCCAACAGCTGCTGGTGGAGCAGTCAAGACTGTACCTTCATCACTGTCATCTTTATCGATGTGTTGTAGTCATTAATATCACCTGTGCACTGCAATATTATTCAGCAATACTGAATTCTTTCATAAGATCAGAAAGTCACCATCACATGATTATTCATGGGAAAATGGGACTGAACCAACTACAGTATATGAGGCTGATAAGTAAATGCATTACTCCAACTCACATGCAAACCTACAATAATCAAGTAAATCCATGCTTATTTTTTCAGCATTATTTAGCCTGAGACATTTTTGACATTCACATCATGATATAATTTAGTTTAAAAGTTTACAAAATAGAGGATTTTTTTTTGGCATATATTATTTAATAATCTACTGCACAGACATTTTGCCAACAGCACATTCAAAATGTCACCAATAAATCAAGTCAGTGGCCCAATCCAAGACAAACACAATTTAGGCTTCACTTTGAAAAATGAGAGGTGACAAAAGCACAAACTGAGGTTTTGGTCAGTACAAGATGTTTTCTAAAATCACACTTTATTTTACAATGTGGAGGCAAGATAATTTCTGTAAATGTGCCAGATTTCCGATTTATTAGTAGTTTGTTTGTATAATTCCGCTTGTACATCCTTACACCAGTAGGTTCTTAATTTTTCTATTGTAGGTTCTTAATTTTCAGTGTAATATTTGCATATTTATTCGAGTATCTTATATATGTACTGCATAATATATTTAGTTTCTCTAAGGGAGAAAAGGAGTGGATCTTATTAGCTGGTGGTCTGAAGGTCTGTGTGACACATGAAGGTAAGATGACATGTTGTCCTGAACTGTTTTACTCTTGAAATTCCGATAAAAAATACATTTTTATCTCTTAATCATGATGTAAATTTCAAAAATTGATCTTAATACCTCGGAACCATTTTTCATCTCAGAGTAGCCTACTGCTAATTTTTAGTAAATCATGATACAAAATTCATGACCAGTCACAGGACATTGGCTTTTCATAAACTAACTAACTTCATCTTTTAGTATTTTCAGTAGACAGTTGTATGTCAGTGTATTTTCCATACTTGTTTCATGTTGGCTGGTGTTCTCCACAGCTTTGTTCTTGGAGAAGGGATACAGATGGACATAAAGCAGAATTTAAAACTGCTGACTTGTACCTGCTTGTTATTGTCATGGTTTATCTTAAAAGCAGTAAAACGACAGGACAGATACGTCTTCGGGGAGTTTGTGAATGTTGCAAGTGCCTTACCTGTGCAATCAATTTTATCCATAAGTGGTTTTTATATCAGTTCTCTTGTGTGAACAATAATGACAAATCCAGATATACAGTCCTGCATACCCCAAGTGTATTTCGCTTTCCCTGCCTTCCTTTTTTTTTTCACTCATTTGTATATTGTATTATATATAAATATAATTCCTGTCTTTAGCTTTTTGCCTGCATCATTTTCCATCTGTTTTGATTATATATATATATATATATATATATATATACTTTAAATCATAAATTGCAGATGTATTCTTAATCATAATGATATACCCTTACTTGAATAATAATAGTAATATATATATATATATATATATATATATATATATAAGCAATATTACGTAATTCTATCAAATACAATAAATAAATACTAGCACATGGGCAAGGGCTTTTGAAAAAGTGTTTTACTTACTACTTGTACTAGCTGTGCAGATGAACACACAAACCTTTGCACAGATGGGAAGTCAGCCATTATTATATATTACTGCTCATTTCTTTTCAAACTGCAGCATTTAAACACAATTATCTGTAATGCTCACCAAGGCAGAAAAGAGCAGACATCTGCAAAGCTAGATGGAAAAACTTACATCCATGCGTCTCATTTAAAATAGTTTTTGTAAAAATTCACACAAATTCACCTTTAAAGATCAAATTACCTTTCTTATGATAAACACCGGGAGGCGTGTATTTATTTTGAACATACACATTCAAACATTCAAAGTTTCGGATTATTTAATGTTTCTGAAATAAGTCTCTTATGCTTACCAAGAATTACTTTGTTTTATATTACAAAAGCAGTAATATTGAGATATATTAATATATTAGTATGGAAAAAAAAAGTGTGTAGCTACGTTTCAAAAATAAACATTTCAAAATATACAATGAGAAATAACCTCAAACAAAGAATAGATTAACCAATGTCAGAAGCAAAAGAATGAGCTTGGAAGCACTGCATTACAGTGTGACCTGTTTTCAGAAGTTTCCAGGAAATATTGAAGTGTTGGAAAGAATAGTGAATGTATTACAGAACAATTCTCCACTGCAGGTGTGCTGCTCTGTGCACCCGACAGAAATACGACACTGACAGAGAAAACAAACAAAGGAAAGAAAGGATGACAAATGTTATTTTCCTCATTCCATAGTTCTGGCCAAGGCCTCACTGGATAGACTAAAGCAGTCAAATGACATGTGCGTATGTGGGCGCATTTGTGTTTTTGTGACAGCAGTGACTCATCAGTAGTTGTTGTGATATGTGCGTGATGAGAGAACATGCACTGTTGGAATGGCGGACATCTTCTTTTTTTTTTCTTTGTTTGTTGTTTTTTCTAGATGATATGCTTTCAGAAGATTTGGTGCTTCCCACCTTCACCTGTTAAGCTTTGACAACAAAACTAATCGGCCATCATTGAGGCTGCAGTTGACCTTTGACCTCAGCTGTCAGTTGCCCCCTGGAGATGCAGTTCGAGACTCTCCAGTTCAATAACACGTCCAGCCAATTGGAGTATGTACCCAACACGCACACACCTGTGTGACAGTCTTCAGCAAGCACATCCAGATACATGCTGGGACATGAGGCACAGACACACAAGTTTACTTAGTAATCTAAATGGGGAAATACCATTGACTTTATTATTTCTAAATAAAGCAGATTATAACAAAATAAGCCTAACCACATCCTGAAAGAAAACTTCATGAATTTGTAGAATATATGAACAAATATATATTAATATTATATAGAATACAAAAAGTACACAACAAATATGTAATATCAAAAATACAATAAAACAGTCATATTATGAAATATCATTAAAGTATTACAGTTTAAAACAAATGATGGCAAAGCTGAATTTTTAGCAGACGTTACTCCAGTATTTATTTATTTATTGCATATTTTACTTTTATGTATATTTTAAGGTGCTTTTTTTGTCATTTCTAAAGCTTAACAGATATGATCCCTATGAAATGTCATACCTATTTGCAGATGTTTTAAATATGACAAATTTAATTTCTGGGTGAATGATTCCTTTAATACCTGATTAGAATAATGCCCTTTGTCTCTGTTTAGGTTTCAAGTTTTGATCTAAAAATGAAGGTATATTACAGTTAAAAGTTCATGATATCCTTTATGTTTATGCATAACATAGAACAGGGTTAGTCTGGCTTCTGTAATAACTGCTTGTTTTTGAAAATATATGAATAATTTGATGATCTGTTCATGGGTTCAAGTGTCTGAGGAAGTTGGGAGCACATATGGCTCAAATTGATCTCTCTCTCTTTTTCCCTGTGACCCAGACCCCACTTCCTTACCGCTACCCAACGATCTGTGGAAGCGTAAACACATCCAGACTCAAGGTGCACGGTGCAATCAAACATGTGCTGTTCATCAGAGAGCCCCAAACTTACAGCCCTCTGAAGAGAGTGGCTAACACACACACACACACACACACACACACACACACACTCCATGTGTGAAGCCATAACGGTAAATCCCTTCACTGCCTAAAAATCGTGAAGTGCTTGTTTGTGTTTGAATATGCAGATTTGTAAGGCCTCAAATCTCAGCGTTAAGCAAATAAACATGGCGGACACATCAGAAGCTTACATTACATTTTCATCTACCCTGTTCCTTTTACCGTAGACACTGACATACACTCTCAAACTCCCTCTCTGACAGACAGTCTGTTTCTCACACACACACACACACACACGCACACACACACAGTAAACAAATCAACGCAATGAAAACTTCACTGCTTGGCGTAGGGATACAAACACATGCAGCTAAGCATTTTTCCTTAGATAAATGGTGCCATGATGCTTTGTTATGATTGTATATATAAGTTTATAAGTTAACAAAGCAATTATTTATATATTTAATTATAATAATATTAATTTACTATTAATATACAATTTAATTTAAGCAGTATCACAAATTAAGTGTATATAATAATAATGTAAGTGTAATAATAATAATAATAATAATAATAATAATATATTACTCACCAATATGTTCACCAAGGCTGCATTTATCTGAGCCAGATGCAGTAAAAACAGTAATATTGTGAAATTATTATTACAATTTAAATGAACTCTTTTCTATTTTTAAAATATTTTTCAAAATATAATTTATTGCTGTATATTCAGAAGCCATTACTCCAGTCTTCAGTGTCACATGATTTTTTTCAGAAATCATTCTATTATGCTTATTTGGTGCTCAAGATACGTGTTCTTATACTTATTTCTTATTCATGTAGTTCCACTTAATATGTTTTTGGAACCCATGATTTAGCATTTATTTGAAACAGAAATCTTTTGTAACATTATAAATGTGTTTACTGTCACTTTTGATCAATTTAATACATCCAAACTGAATAATAATAATAATAAAACTGTTTACTGATTCCAAACTTTTAAATAGTAGTGTAATTATTAACTACTACTACTACTACTTCTACTAAATTTAACTCAAAAATGCTACTAATTATATATTTGTATACAATTACAATTAATATGTATAATTACAACTAAAATTATTCAATTATTACTAAAGTTGCAAAACAGGCTCACCTAAGGTTACTTATCAGCAGTGTTTGCTGCCCACAGTGTGCACACACCCTCTGCACCTGTGTGCTTGAGTAATGCGCAACTGGAAGCCAGAAAAGACATGATGCAGCAGGATGACACAGGCTCATATTGCACATACCAAGCATTAGTATGCGCACAAAAATGTGAAACTGTTTAAAGTTTTGGTAAATTTCCCACTGACCTGGGAACAGTTTCTCTGTTTCTCTAATTCTGGCATACATATTTGTTCTAAATCAGTGCAACCGGGAAGTTTAATGTCTGAGGTTTAAGGGAAGCATTGGTTAGTTCCTGCAGAAATAGGGCCGGTTAGAAAGTGTTTGAGGGTCATGGTGGTGGGTTAGTGTGTGTGTGTGTGTATTTTGAGTACACAGAGAGTGTATTGGGAGTACACAGGGTAAATAAATATTTGATGACTGCGTCACCTCTGCTCTAAGTCCTGGGCGGCACAAGCCGGATCATCATCTGACCTTCACACACTCGGATGAATTATTCAAAATAAAATTGTCAATCATTCTGTCCATTCCATGTGCAATAGAGTACAGAGAACTGTTTGTGTGTTTTCAAAAGCATCTAAACTCAAGAACGAGCAAAAATAGGCAGACCACTGAACCGATATTCACAAAGGCACACAAAACAGTCTGACAATAATGTAATAAACACCATCAAATCTATAATAGTGCTCAAAAGCTACTCATTAGCATTCACATTCATTTCAGTGACTAAATTTAAATGGCTGATGTTATGAACTGTCAGGTCCACCTGTTGAGCTGAGTTCCCCTGAGAACCCAGGGGTAAACACTTATAACGCCTGAACAAACAAAAGCAAATAAAGTACAATTGAACATTCGCATTGGGTATAGGCTAAGCTAGCAGGCTAATTGCCACATGGTATGCTAAGTTAGCATGCTGAGTGGTTAGCTTGCAAAACCTAAGCTAACTAAAAATTAAAAATGTTTAATTCACATTTTATTAGATATTTTATGTGAAAAGGTTAAGACATTAATGGTCGTAATTACTAATTTGGCACTGAACCTAGTACTGATTAATTCTTTCGCGTAAGTTTAAAGGTCACACTTTAAGATCCAATTCTCACTATTAACAAACCATTAACTACGACTTTTGTCTCATTAAACTCCTCGTTTGCTGCTTATTAATAGTTAGTAAGATAGTTCTTAAGTTTAGGTATTGGATAAGATTAGGGATGTAGAATATGGTCATGCAGAATATGTGCTTTATAAGTACTAATAAACAGCCAATATGTTCATAATAGGCATGCTAATAAACAGCTGGTCCCTTTACTAAAGTGTTACCAGTTAAAAATATTCTAACGTGAGGTGACTGTTATTTTAGAATGTATCACATTTCTGTTTTCATGGCTTGACTTCATTCTTGTCATGTGACACTTTGCAGCCACAGTATTTTATGACTGATGTATCAGTTTGAATTATTTTTCTTTTTTCAAATATTCACAAACGTCTTAACAACATTGCAAAATATTTGATATTCAGATTCTCAATATTTGTGAGTAAATGTATTTTGAGTTTTAAACACTTTTAAAACGATCATGTTAGTGCCCTGCTGAAAAAACCAGCATATGCTGGTTAGGTATGTTTTGATGCTGGGATGCTGGTTTATGCTGGTCCTTTGCTGGTTTATGCTGGTCCTTTGCTGGTTTATGCTGGTATTTTGCTGGTTTATGCTGGTCCTTTGCTGGTCATGTGCTGGGAGAGTTTTGCTGGTTTATGCTGGTCCTTTGCTGGTCATGTGCTGGCCCTATGCTGGTCCGACCATCTTAAGACCAGCAAAGGACCAGCATAAACCAGCAAAATACCAGCATAAACCAGCAAAGGACCAGCATAAACCAGTAAAGGACCAGCATAAACCAGCATCCCAGCTTCAAAACATACCTAACCAGCATATGCTGGTTTTTTCAGCAGGGTGGCCAAATTTGAAAGGTTATTTCATCAATTATTATTGATTATTAGACTATAAAGGGTTTTTGGTAGCACACTTTTGGATCAGTAAGATTGTAATTAATGCAAATTAATATTAGAAATTAATTCTTTTACTCAGCAGTGACCCATGGTATTGATCAAACATGACAGTAAAGACATTAATAATGTTACAAAAGATTTCTATTTTAAGTAACTGTTGTTCTTTTTAACTTTCTATTTATCAAAGAATCCTAAAAAAGTATCAAGGTTTCCACCAAATATTAAAAAACAGCATGACCGTTTTCATCATTAATAAGAAATATTTCTTGAGCACAAAATCAGCATATTAGAATAATTTCTGAAAGATCACGTGACACTGAAGACTGGAGTAAATTCAGTTTTGCCATCCTAAAATAAATTGAATAAAATAAGTTCAATTAAAATAAATTAATATATTAAAATACAAAAGAGATATTTGAATTTGTAATAATATTTCATAATTTCTATTGCATTTTTAAGGAAATAAAAGCAGCCTTGGTGAGCCTAAGAGACTTTTAAAACTATTAAAAATGCTTACTGACCCCAAACTCTTGAATAGTAGTCTGTGTAACTCCAAAACATTACATTATCTCTGGCTCAGTTCCAGTCAAAGCGCAAAAACAGATTTGAATTTAGCAGTTTATCACGTCATGAACTGAACGCATCAAAATACCACTTCATCATACTAAGACCAGGTTTTCTAGGCTCCAGACCCCCATATTGAACCGATTGGTGTTCTGTAAGTTTGTTTGGGTGGACCCTTCCATTAGAGCACTGAGCTGTTAAAGGCCTTTGTATTGATAGATTTAATGGCTCTGCTTGTTTGTGTGATTGAGAGAGTCATAGACAAGAGACAGCAGTAAGGTGAAGTCCAGTAGTCAGCTCTTCCTGTGTCCTATGTGAGTATTACATGGGCCCTTACAGTGGTCTGCCGTAACCTTCTCACATGAAGGTGTCACATACGATACTTCCTAACGCCCAGAGCCAAACATCATCTGATCGCTCCCCCCCCCCCCTCCATCCTCCCTTTCTATGTCTATGTTCTCTCTTTGCTTTTGATGAATGATGGACCCTTCTCCCCCTCTCTCCCTTCTCTTCTTCCACCTGATTGGCATTTTTCTTATTAGAGCAGCTAGAACAAAGTATTCATTGCCAGTCAGTTTGTGTTTGCTGTTCTTTTTCATAACCATCTTGTGTAACGATACACACACACACACACACACACACACACACACACACACATATATATATATATATATATATATATATAATTTTATTTATTTTTTTAGATATTTTTTTCAACTTCTGACTCAATTTCTACTGAGTAATAAGCACTGCAAATGCCTGTTTAGTTATTGACTGACTGGAAGGTGAAGTTGCTGCCTATAATTTTGAACACAGCCAGATTCTTGAACAGAGGTTTAGTAATGTGTTTATTTATGGAACTGATCTGAAGTTTGTATTACATGCGCACAGTACTGTGTGTAAGTTTCTTTCTAATCTTTTAAACAGTCATTTGGTATTATTGATAAAGTAATACACATAATACACAGTAAAACACAGTTTTTTGGATCAGTGTTTGTTTCACTATATTTATACAATGCACGTTTACTACTTTAATGAAAAGAAAAAGAAAAAGAAGAAATACTTAATAACCTGTAATATTAAGGTGGCATGCAGAACAGATTTTATTTTATTTTATTTTATTTTAAGCACTAACTCTGCCATTACATTACCGTTCAGTAGTTTGGTGCCGGATATTTTATTTTATTTACATTAAGTTGATCAGAAGTTAAAGTAAATACATTTATGTTACAAAAAATTCTATTTCAAATAAATGCTGTTCTTTTGAGCTCATTATTATTCATTAAAAAGCAGCAAATCAGTATAATAGAATGCTTTCTGATGGATCATGTGACACTAAAGACTGGAGTAATGGCTGCTGAAAATGTTTAAATACATAATATTTCACAATATTACTGTTTTTACTGTATTTTTAAACAGATATATCAAATACCAATGCAGTTTTGACCAAAATCCAAAGCAGCTTTGGTGTGCATAAGACAGTTTTTTTCAAAAGCAGTATTACCGACCCATTTGAATGGAATTTAAATATGCAATAAATAATTGAATGCTTAAGAAATTCTATTCAGTCATAAATGGAAAGTTGAGTAAAACGTATAAAAAAAAATTGTGAAGCTTGATGATAGATATGCTGACTTTTGTAAAGACTTTAGTAAATGTTGTTCTACTAGTTCATTTATTATACAGTTTTTCTTTTTGCACCAAAAAGTTATTTTTCTGGCATTTAATGCTTGGATAAAATGGTTTGTGTCTCTGTGTTCCCAGATCATACAGACTGTTCACAGGCCTCGTATGTTTAAGTGCTAAAAGCATGACACAGCTGGAGGGGGATCATAGATGTGCCCCCCAGAGGAAAGTCAGCTTGAGGCCATTAGCCTTTATGCTTGCTAAGCTATCTTTCCTACTATCATCTGGGGAGGTAGTTTGTTTTGGCCTCTGCATTCTTCTGCTCTCTTAAGTAGAAAGACAGTGTAGAGAGCCACAGGTCTCACAAAGTTTCACTCTGAAAATTGCTTTAACAGAGAAGGGAAAGTTTAAGGCTACATAAGGCTAGCTGGCTCTAAGTACAGCGCTGTAGTCTTTGTCAGGGATAAAGCACACTGTCCAAACAAGAGGGAATGAATCAAATTGTTTGTATGCTTTTGGCAGGATTCTGCCCTCTCCGATGTCTGTTAGTTATGGGACCCATCTTTGCTGTTACAGTGTGTTGCAATAATTTCTTCTTCATATTTTATATCTAGAGCTGTTTTCTCTATAAGTAAGCAGACTTTACATACAAAGAACAATTGAAGAGTTCAGATGCAAAAGCCTCTAATGTCTGACATTTTTCTTTAAAATTAGCATTGTTTTCTGGCTACTATGTATAGGTTTCTATGTAAGTACTGGTACTTCTGATTGGGTTGAGGCTGGGATTTAGCACATTTGAAGTGAAAGTACTTGATGAACATATACTATGTGTGGAGAGCATCCACTCAGTATCATTATCTCATTTTTGACCAAGACGGCTTAGAGGCTTTTGCATTGGAACTCTTCAGTTGTTGAAAGAATAGTAAAGGAATGGAAAGATTAAATCTTTCAATTGTCATTTACAAAAGATTGCTGTGCTATTATAATCTGATGTAATCATTGATTATAGCACTGCTACAGTACTTTTTAAGTTTATCAAATTGCCTATTAAATGTCCTTTATATGAAATAAATGAAACTTTTTACACAAATGATAATTTACCAACATTTATGAATGTACTAAATTTATAAAAATATTAAATTACTTTTTTTAAATTAAAACAATCAAATTCATATCTTGTGAGTTAGAATAAAGGTGTATTTTTCACTAAAACTGTATATCTGTTTATTGTTATTTTTGTGTTTTCCCTTAGTGGCAGAGAGCTCTTTAGCTGAATGATGAGTTAGATTTGAATGATATAATTTTTATAGAAAACAGAGCCATTTTTATGGTTGTGTGGCCTCACACCAAAAGCAGAATAAAAACCAAAGTGAATCACCAGATGACACTAAGGGCCAGTTTTACTAACAGCTTGCGCCAGTGCAAACCGTCTTTTGTCGTTAAAATAGTACTGTCAGGTTTTACTAAATATGCGCAGTGAAGAATTAGCATTGAAAAGGCGTGGACACAGTTATTTTTGCTCCTGACCTTATTGAATATGCATCTGTAGGAGTTTCCCTTTCAGATGCAAAATTTATGGGAGGAGAGTATTAAAATGAATCACGCAACGAGATTTACTAACATTTGTGCTCACCAAATTACTGATATTTAATATTAAATTAAGAATGCATATCATTCAGTTACACGGGCAGCTCTGGGGCTCTCTCAGTGATCAGAGAGCCCCAGAGCTGCCCGTGTAACTGAGTGATATGAGTTCATCTTATACCAACCTACAGGCAGAAACTGAAATCTACAAAACCTGTGGTAAAGACTGTAAAGAGATGGACCAACGAGACAGAGCGGGTTTTACAAGCCTGTCTCGACTTTACTGACTGGAGTGTTTTTGAGGCTGCTGCAAATGATCTGGATGAGCTCACAGAGACTGTCACTTCATATATCAGTTTCTGTGAGGACATGTGCATTCCTACCAGGACTCATTTAACTTACAACAATGACAAACCATGGTTCACCGCAAAACTCAGACAGCTCCGTCAGGCCAAAGAAGATGCTTACAGGAAGGGGGATAAAGTCTTATATAAACAGGCCAAATACACACTGGAAAAGGAGATCAGAGTAGCAAAGAGGAATTATTCCAATAAGCTAAAGATCCAGTTCTCTTCCAGTGACTCAGCATCAGTGTGGAAAGGTCTCAAAGAGATAACCAACTACAAGACACCATCCCCCAACACTGTGGAGAATCAACAACAGGCAGACAATCTGAATGACTTCTATTGCAGATTTGAAAAACACTCCCATACCCGCCTGAACACCTCCTCTCCTTCCACACAAATCCATTAACTAGGCTGCATCGCTCAAAATTTTCGATATCGATACCGACATCGATACCTTGAGTTCGAAAGCACGTTCCTGGAACGATACTTTTTTCGATACCAATTTATGAAATCAGTTTTAACAAGATTACATTACCTCAAAAAACTTTGGTTTTATTTTTTCAGCTTGTTGACGTTTATACAGACTCAAAGCCTCATCTCCTGAGCCATTGCACAAAGGAACAAAATATGTCCAACACAATAAATCAGTGCAAATAATTTTAATAAAGCTCAAATAGTTTTCAGTTTACACTTGTGCGTGTTTGTTTTAAAACACATAGCTCAGACAGAATCATCATTTCTATTCATTTATTCTAGGTTGTTAAAGACTTCAAGAAATTTAAAATCTTTATCCACTTTCGTAAGTGGGTGTTTTATTTTCTTTCACCATATGTTTTATTGTTATTAAATTCTGTGTTGTAGTATGTCTAATTATTTCATATTTCATTATTTATTCATAAAAACTACTTAGTTTATTCAAATTTATTCTTAAAATAGCCTTATGAAATGTTTTATTTTTGCTCAGAAATTCTGTGTTCTGTATCTGGTTTTCAAATGAAGGCATAAAACATTCATTTCATTTATCTTTTTAATTATTGAAAATCAAACTTTATTTTGGCAAAAAAATTTTACTATTAAAATTAAAACATGGAAGAAATGTTGTGTGATCATTACTTTAAAAAAAATAAAGTTTTAATCATTTTAATAGTAGCCTAGTAGTAGCAGTATGTACACTCTGCTGAACAATATTAATATATTTCTGCCGCAGTGTCTTCAAAGTTAAACCGAACTTTTATTTTGACGGGTTGCCGTTGAATACCTTTACAGTTCTGTGTGTGTATGATATGACGCTAGTTTTACTCAAATCAAATGGTAAAATGCTCATGGAGTGACTCTCAGAGAAGTTCTGGAGATGTTGTTCATGTGTTTATGTCCTCATTTAGACGGCAGACGCTGAAATCACCGTGAGCGTCACGCACGCTTCAGTCTGTGTGTGATAAACACAACCGTGCGATATAGAGAGTAGACTGCTCTGTACGCTTTCGAATCGCTCTCGCGGATGTCAAACACTGATCAATCATTGCCGCGTCGCTTCTAGTCAAACACACCTAGTGCTGCAGGCTTATTGCCTTCACTGACGTTGATGAGATTAACCCTTAGGTATCGAAATTTGGTACCGAACGACAAGACGTTTTCGATACCTCGTGGGATCGAGTACCCGGTCGGTGCCTAAAAAGTATCGAACTCGATACCCAGCCCTACCATTAACACCTCCAGCAACCCCCCTCTCCCCCACACCTGCAATCCAGATCAGCGAAGACGAGGTGCGCCAGGTCTTCCGGAAGCAGAAAAGAAAAACACTCGCATCCAGACGGTGTCACACCAGCCTGTCTGAAATCCTGTGCTGACCAGCTGGCTCCCATCTTCACAAAGATCTTCAACAGATCACTGGAACTGTGCGAAGTCCCTTCATGCTTCAAACGCTCCACCATCATCCCCATCCCAAAGAAATCCAAAATTACAGGACTAAATGACTACAGGCCTGTGGCTCTGACATCTGTGGTCATGAAGTCATTTGAAAAACTGGTGCTGGCCCACCTGAAGGACATCACTGGACCCTCGATGGATCCTCTTCAGTTTGCCTACAGAGCAAACAGGTCTGTGGATGATGCAGTCAACATGGGACTGCATTATGTTCTGCAACATCTAGACAGACCAGGGGCTTACGTGAGGATCCTGTTTGTGGACTTCAGCTCAGCCTTTAACACTATCATTCCAAACCGCCTCCTGCCCAAACTAACTCAGCTCTCCGTGCCCACCTCCGTCTGTCAGTGGATCAACAGCTTCCTGACAGACAGGCAGCAGCTAGTGAGGCTGGGAAAATTCTCATCCAGCACCTGTACTATCAGCACTGGAGCTCCTCAGGGCTGCATTCTCTCCCCACTGCTCTTCTCCCTGTACACCAACGACTGCACATCTAAAGACCCCTCTGTCAAGCTCCTGAAGTTTGCAGATGACACCACACTCATCGCCCTTTCAGGACGGTGACAAGTCTGCTTACAGACAGGAGGTTAAGGAGCTGGCTGTCTGGTTCAGTCTAAATAACCTGGAGCTCAACATGCTCAAAACAGTGATGATCGTGGACTTCAGGAGAAACCCCCCCCACTCACCATCATGAACAGCACTGTGACTGCAGTGGAGTCATTCAGGTTCCTGGGCACCACCATCTCCCAGGACCTGAAGTGGGACAATCACATAGACTCCATTGTAAAAAAAGGCCCAGCAGAGGTTGTACTTCCTTCGCCAGCTGAGGAAGTTCAACCTGCCACAGGAGCTGCTGAAACAGTTCTACTCTGCCATCACTGAATCCGTCCTCTGCACTTCAATAACTGTCTGGTTCAGCTCAGCTACCAAATCTGACCTCAGAAGACTACGGAGGGTAGTCCGGACTGCTGAGCGAATCATTGGTACAACCCTCCCTACTCTCCAAGAACTGTACTTATCCAGAGTGAGCAAAAGGGCTGGCAAAATCACTCTGGACCCCTCACATCCAGCACACTCCCTCTTTGAACTGTTGCCGTCTGGTCGACGCTACAGAGCTCTGTGCACCAGAACGACCAGACACAGAAACAGTTTCTTCCCTCAGGCAATCCATCTCATGAACACTTGACAATAATTATGGTACACACTATTTATACACTTACATACTTATTTATCTAACACACATACTTAGTCTACATTTCAACTGCACATACAAAATTTTCTGCTGTTATATACCTGTACATACAATTGTCAATTTATATATTGTTATTCCTTATTTACTTTAATTCTTCTTTTTTATTATCTGTGTTTTTTGTTCTGTCAGTGTCATTCTGTTGCGCCGCAGCTTCTGTCATGAAAACAAATTCCTCGTATGTGTAAACATACCTGGCAATAAAGCTCATTCTGATTCTGATTCTGATTCTGATATTTGCGCTGTTATTTAACACCCCCAAAAAAGCACGTCTTAAACTATTTTGCGCTTGAAATGGCTGCAATTATTGTTGCTAGGAGGAGGCACTACAGAGAACAGAGAGCATGTGGTAGAAGGGAAAGGATTTTTTCCACACGTATTAATTTATTTGGAATGCAAGAAGAACACGAAAATATAGTTTGCCAAGCCATGTTATTTTTAATTTGCTTCAGGAAATAAAAGACAACTTGTAACTCTCAACTAAGAATCATGCAATACCAGGTCTATCAAAACTTCTTGCAACTTCTAGCTTCATTTTGTGGCATCTGGTTCTTTTCAATGTACTGTGGTTTTATTTTTCTATTCTTTATTTGTGACTGCTCTAATTTGCACTGCACTTGATATATTGTGTTGGCCAGTATATAAATGAGATGTTGCGTCTGTGTTCTTTAATTTGAGCGTTGTTAGTAAATATCACCAGCAGAAATTTCCACGGCCATTGGCGCTGTTTTGGAATTGCCCTCTCGCACTAATTTGCCCTGTTTAGTAAAACTGGCCCTAAGAGCGAAAAAAACATTAATCATAAAAAAAAAATTGATGTATTCCTACTATTGTACTGGAATAAATCTATTTATTCCTCCTATTTCTCGCATGCATCATGGTACTCTCGTAAACGCACATTGAAGACTGACACGGAAAAGAAGAAATTGTTGAATAAAGTTGTTATTTTTGTTTTTGAACAGAAAAAGTATTCTCGTAGGTTCATAACATTACAGTTGAACTACTGATTTCACATGGACTGTTTCAATGATGTCCTTACTACCTTTCTGAGCCTTGAATGTGTCAGTTGCGTTGCCGTCTATGCAGAGACAGAAAGCTCTTGAATTTCATCAAAAATATCTTAATTTGTGTTCTGAAGATGAATGAAGGTCTTATGAGTTTGGAACGACAAGAGGGTGGGTAATTAATGACAGAATTTTCATTTTTAGGTGAACTATCCCTTTAACTAATGTTAATGTTTCCATTATCTAAATTTATTGTAAAGTGTTACCAAGTACCAAGACGTAATTTAGCGGTACACAGTCTTTTAACTCATTTAATTCATTAATTCAAAAATTTGGGGTGTTAAGATTTGGGTAGACCAGGGCTATTGCAGAATACACAAAAAATTCTCTGCTGGACAGCTTAATTGCTTTCTTCATGTATCTGGTCCTGATTACTTTCTCCTTATTTTTCTCTGGTCTCTCTTCCAGCTGATATCACAAGCAATTGACGGCCCGTAAAAAACCAGCCTGCCCAACGGCTCATTCCCTCCCCTCTCCTCTCTGATGAGAGCCTGGAAAAAAATAGCTGACTGTATTTGCCTTCTGCATCCTGCCAAGATCCACCTCGCTCACAGGCCCGTCTGCTGTACCTTAGGGGTTTCAAATTCCTGCGAGCTGGGGATGAAACACTCATTTCACAATTACACTGACCCGTCCCTATTAGCTCAAGCCCCCCGGGGGATCACTTTCCGCAAGGTGGTGACAAATTGCTCTTTTGAACCGAAGCCTGGGCTGTTATGTATGCCACATAGACTTTGTTTATCAATCTGCGCATACTAATAGAGGTCTGAATGGAGTGAGATTGAGTTGAGAATGTGGAGCCACTAAGAGCAGCTGATAGTGTTGCTTGTTTTTAATTTTTTTTGTATCAGATACGTTTGAGATGGTGGTATCCTTTTCTAGAGCTTGTGGTTAAAATGATGACATGAAATATCCATTGTTATGTTAAAGGAATGTGTGCTAAGCACTACAGATGGTGGACTTTTCCCCATATGTGCCTCGTACAAGGACTCTTAAGCCTCACTTGGGACCTATCTGTCACTCCAACATGGCACTTTTGGTTTATCACTATGTTTTTTTCTGGTATGAAATCGGACCCAGGATTAGCTTGAACTCCAGTTAGAGCTCTTATATGCTGACAATGTTTAAAAAGGCATTTTGGGGGAAGCCAGCTGAAGGATTGGTCTGAATGATAATCATTGGAATGAAAATTTATTTTAAAGCTTGGGTAGCTCGTGTAATCTTCCAGATGACTGTGTTGATGTTATTTAGCAAGATGCTTTTCATCCTTGATCAAGGATAGTCCTACTGTCTGGAGCAACCATGTGTTAAGCATCATAGTGATGATACAGCAGGATTGTAATGTCTATGTCAATGTAAACCTGGATTTCCTGCGACTAATCTATGGGTTAGTTCACATTATATATAATATCAGCATAATATTAATATGAACTAACGAATGAGACATTACCAATAACTCTTGCACAGTACTACCATGACGCATAAGAGCATAAGAGCAACACCCTGACGCTTAGGGTGGTTGGGCTTCCAAAAGCATACAGGTTGTGATTCACAAGCTGCTGGTCCAGTTTGATTCAATCCAAGTGTTGATTCCAATTATTAATTTGGTTGCTTTTTTATGTTAAAAGTTTATTTTCTTTGCATATGAAAAAAATTCAGCTGTAAAACATGCTGCAAATTAAACAGAACAGTGCTTCAGAGTGATTTGCATCACTAACAGTTGTTTTGATTGAACTTCACTTCACCGCTCTTATGCGTCATGGTAGTACTGTGCAAGAGTTATTGGTAATGTCTCATTCGTTAGTTCATATTAATATTATGCTGATATTATATATAATGTGAACTAACAAGGAACAATATAACTTTTACAGCATTTATTGATCTTTGATGATGTTAGTTAATAAAAATAATGTATTAGTAAATGTGTTGTAGAAGTATTCTTCGTTGGTAGTTCATGTTAACTAATCAGTCAAATTTTTTTATATTTTTGAAACATATCTCTTATGCTCCCCAGAAATGCATTCATTTAATCAAAAATACAGTAAAAATAGTAATATTGTGAAATATTATTACAATTTAGAATAATTGTTTTCTGTTTCAATATATTTTAAAATTGAATTTATTCCTGTGATGCAAAGCTGAATTTTCGGCAGTCATAAATCCAGTTTTCAGAGTTGCATGATCCAGAAGTCATTGATTTGCTGCTCAAGAAACATTTTTTTCTTGCTATCAGTGTTTAAAACAGTTGTGCTGCTTAATATTTTTTTGTGGAAACCATGATACACAATTTCAGGATTCTTTGATAAATAGAAAGTTCAAAAGAACAGCATTTATTTGAAATAAAAAATGATAAATGCATTTGTAACATTACTGTCACTTATGATTAATTTAATTTAGTGCTGTCAAGCAATTAATCACGATTAAACAGTTTTTGTTTACATAATTTGTGTGTGTACTTTGTATATTTATTATGTATATATAAATAGACACACATAAATTTTTAAGAAAAATATGTTATGTTTATGCAATAAATATATTTATATATAATATAAATTATATGAATATAAATATACGTGTAAATATTTTCAAAATATATACTGTATGTGTGTGTACATAATAAATATACACAGTACACACACATATTATGTAAACAAAAACATTTATTTTGGATGCGATTAATCATTTGACAGCACTAATTTAATTCAATCTCTCTCTCCTCATCCCTACCTGATTGCTTTGGGAATGGAGGATGAAGTGGGCAACTGGGCTCGCAAGGAAGACAAACAGTATGAATAAAACTGTGAAGAAAGACAAAGGAAACTGAATAAAAATGTTAGAGAGGAAGAAAAACGGACCAGAAAGTGGGAAAAAAAAGAATGGAGAGATTTGGGGGGGCAGATCTGGGAAACAGGAAGACACCTGTGATTCTCATTTCTGCTTCCATCAGCACAGCAAGACTGGAACAAAACCCTGAAACATTCACAGACCGTTCATGCATGCAGCACCTCACCTGGTATCTGTCTGACCTGGGGGTTTGAGCCCTTGTGCCAGCTAAACCTTTACTGACCCCTTAGAGCCCACTGTACGCTCACAGACCCGCATAATCCAAACCACAGATAGAAGTAATAAATCCCCCCACCCCAGTGAAGCGTTCCCTCTACGCACAGTTGTGATGGCAACCCGTAGGTCTTTTCCAGATGTTTTGGAGGCCCTTGCTGAGTGAACTCCCTCTGTGCTGCTTTCCTGCTGTGTGCTCACAAACAACTTCTGGGTTAGTGTCCCACTTAACACCCACCTGCTGCCCCCTAGAGCCACGCGCACAGACCTGGGAGAGCCATCATCACTAATTTTGAGAGTAGGTGAGGATGTGGGTTTAAGTATTGGGTTGTACGCTAAGGGAAGTCTTGAATAGCCACAGCTTCATGACAGTGAGTGGTGTACAGGGAGTTCATTGGGAGTCCGTGGTCCAGGTTTCATGAAAAAAATATATCAAGTTACTGCTGTGCACTCATTTACACACCAGGGGAATTGTAGCCAGTCTTAAACTATTTGCTCTTTAACTATTTAAGTCAGGCTTGTGTAAAATTCATAATGAAAGAATTGGCTCCCTTTTTCTTTCTATCTATCTATCTATCTATCTATCTATCTATCTATCTATCTATCTATCTATCTATCTATCTATCTATCTATCTGTCTGTCTGTCTGTCTGTCTATCTCTGTCTGTCTGTCTATCTATCTATCTATCTGTCTATCTATCTATCTATCTATCTATCTATCTATAATCTGACTTTCTATCTGTCTATCTATCTATCTATAATCTGACTTTCTATCTATCTATCTATCTATCTATCTATCTATCTATCTATCTATCTATCTATCTATAATCTGACTTTCTATCTATCTATCTATAATCTGACTTTCTATCTGTCTATCTATCTATCTATAATCTGACTATCTATCTATCTATAATCTGACTATCTATCTATCTATAATCTGACTTTCTATCTATCTATCTATCTATCTATCTATCTATCTATCTATCTATAATCTGACTTTCTATCTATCTATCTATCTATCTATCTATAATCTGACTTTCTATCTATCTATCTATCTATCTATCTATCTATCTATCTATCTATCTATCTATCTATCTATCTATCTATCTATCTATCTATCTATGTCTGTCTGTCTGTCTGTCTGTCTATCTATCTACTGTATCTCTATCTATCTATCTATCTATCTATCTATCTATCTATCTATCTATCTATCTATCTATCTATCTATCTATCTATCTGTGTCTGTCTGTCTGTCTATCTATCTATCTATCTATCTATCTATCTATTCATATTTCAAGGCTTTTTAAAACTCTATTCAAAACTCAAATTCAGTTGAGCAACATGTTTGGGCTGAGTGATTGATAAGTCATAGATAATGTATTCTTCATAGATCTCATACTCGATGTATAGTAATACAATTACAGCACACAGAAATCTGTTATGAAAATATGGTTTATGTGTCCATATATGATCATATCTGATATATCTTGATCTGAAACATTACAATCTAAGAGAGGGCCCTGAAGCCTCTCTATTGTTTATCTTGTAAAGAGTAGGATAAAGGCTCACTAATCACTGACAGCAAGTGTGTGCATTTGCTTTGTCTGATTTTCCAGTTGTATGGTCATCCGTCATGGCACCTGCCAAAGTGGCGTGCTCTGGGGCCTTGACCAGACCGTTCTAGAGGAGGGCCACGTGTCCCGGCCACCCCCTGAAGGGACGACAACACCCCAGAGAGAGCAGAGCAGGGAATAGGGGCAACAGGTGTGTGTTTTTAATAGTGGCACATAGAGCACACATTTTTCCCCATACTCAGTGATGCTAATGATGGACGTGATTTGACATGCTGAGGGACAGGAAGACAGAAGGAATGACTGCTGGTGTTTGCAGACTGCCTGGAGAGACCCTTTATAAATAGAAACTCAACACAGTTGTTGGAGTGCAGCCTCAGAATGATCATTCTTAAAATTTAACTGCCTTGATGATTTACTTCTGTGTTTTGAATCATTATCATGTTGCATGGTCCAACAGCTTTTTGGTTGCTAGCTGCCAAAATCAACAGCCAACTCTCCTATATCCAGTCCACCGTAGTGTACACTCTTCTTCTTTGACCTTTACTGCAAATGTATTTGTGCTGTAACTCCTCGTTGTCTTGAGTGATCTACAGGACTTGTGGCAGTGTGTCACTTTCAGCAATAATAGCTGTCTTGTATCTTGACTCTGACACTATAGTAGCTTTCATGCATCTCAGACTTCACAGTGCTTAACTTGGTAGTACTAACCGTGGTGCTGAGTTTCCTAGTTTGTAAACTGTCTACCTGAACGTGGACTTATGGGGCTCCAGGTCTTTAGAAATCCTTGCATAACTCCAGGCTTGTAGGTTCAAGAATAGTTTTTAAATGTGCACTTGAATGAAATTGTTTCAAATCAAAATTTTGAAAGAGTTTAATCTTTTCAGTCTTCCTAAATGCTTAATAGAGATCGTTTTTTCAAGATGTTTATGTGAAATTTCCATAAATATTTGTTTAATAAAGATATAACTGTGTGAAAGGTGCTATTAGTTCAGCCCGATCTCATTAGTATTCCTACGTGATGTTTATGTATACTTGTATATTATTGGATATACAGGTTGGTAAGATTTAAAATATTAAATTAGTTTTTCCTTCTCACCAAGGCTGCATTCGTTTGATTGATCAAAAATACAGTAAAAACTGTAATATTTTTAAATATTATTACAATTTAAAATAACTATTTCCTAGAATTTAGAGTCTAGAAATAAATGCTATAAATACCTGTTCTGTCACTTTTGAAAAATGTAATGCATCCCTGCTGATTAAAAGTATTTTTAAATCTTACAGTAATCTACACTTAAATGCACAGTATCACAGTGACAATAATTTTAGTTACAAACTATTATTTAATAATTTGTAATTTTCAGAAAAAAACAAAACAAAACAAAGCTGTGTCTAATGGCAAACAAAATAAATATTCAATAACTGTAATGATTAAATTATTATATAATTTTCATTCATTTTAACAAGTTTAGCCATTGGGTAAATGGGTTGAATAGTTAAACACAACTCAGCAAACAACACCTTTTCTCATGAACTCAGTGCTCTATCCATTGGGTCCAAGGAAAAGTGCAATCCAGGGCAGAGTGGTGTGTGAGAACCGGAGACACCTTTAGCAGGGCTGACCGGTTAAAAATGCGGCCACGGGTTTTGAGGGCCAGCGGTTCCATTATCCATTATCTGAATGCGAGGCTGCGGACATGGAAAGATTTTGCACCGGGCTTTTTCACCGGCTGCGGCATCTCCTAACACCTGCACCAAAGCTCTTTTGTCTCGGTACGCATATGCGCTACGCTGGAGCTGGCCCTACATCTAGGCCAAGCTGTAAAAGAGTAGCTGCCTTTGTGCATGCGAGTTGAAGTAATGGACCGATAAGATCTTGATGACCTCCTCTCCATGCTCTTTTCTCCATTCTTCTGTCAGTTTGTCCCTCTCTCATGTGAATAAGCGAGAACCAGTCCGATTCGGTTCCCCTGGCCTTTCCGAGGACACCCCGCTCTGGCAGCCCCGCCGAAGCGCCTCACCTCGCCCCAGCGGCCTCCCCTTGGCCCCAACCCTTTATTGTGCAGGGACTACCTCATGGTGAGGAGGGGTGAGTGTATGTGTGTGTGAGTGTGTGCTTCCCGGGGGGGTAATCAGGTCTTCGGGCCGCCCCGACAGCAGACATCATCTCTACACTCTTTCAGCATGTGAGAAGATCCCTGTCCCTGCACCCTGAATGAAAGGAACCCTTTCTTTTCCCACCTCAATCATCTGAAAACCCAGTCTGGTAGGTCTACAGTAACCAGATACGTCCAGAGCCTCTGTCCCCCTCCGATAGGAACTACGGGTTGTTTTTCACCTGCCCCGCTTTCTCTTTTCTCGCTCTGGCTTTTTTCCTGAAGTCTACAGAGTGGCGATCATTTGCAGTGCAGGTGTCTTATTTTCATTAAAATTGCAAATTGAAGTGGATGCCTCATCTGATAAGAAGGGACAACTGGGACTCTCTCTTTCTGTCGCTTTCTGTTTCTCTCTCTCTTTCACTCACTCTCACACTATCAGCCTGTGAGGACAAGCAGGGATGTATCTCACCGCACAACAGTGAACACTCTATCTTGACCAGAAAATGTTTAATCACTGATTAAAGGAACAGCTCAGCCATGCATCTTAATGATGTTCCAAACCCGTATGAGTTTCTTTTTTTTGGAACACAAAAAGTGCAAAATAACCTGGCTGCTCTTTTTGATATAATAGCCCTCAGAAGGGATTCATTTTTTAAATGACGTTTGAGATGCAGTTTTTATCTTCAACCTGGTGTCTGTGATTGATTATACCATTTCAGAAGGGACTAACATCTCTGTTTGTTACAGAGGTGAGAGCGTGTGTTTTCTAAATGTGGCTATTACAGAAGGTCATGAAGTTGCATACAAATCATATAATGTATATGCTTTTTTATATTTATTTTTGTCATTTTTGCCTTTTTGAGACAGGACGGTATCAAATCTGACAGCAAGCAAAGTGTGAAAGAGGTGGAGGGGATCGGGGAAAGGTCCCCAATCCGGGTTTCAAACATTTTTATATAATTCATAAACTGAAACCTTGGACCAATGCAAAGCCTCTTTTGCTGTTAAAAAACTGTCAGGATTTAATAAAGCACTCTGTGATGAAAAAGTATGGACAGTTGTTTTTGCACCTAACCTTACTGCATATGAATTTGTGGGAGTTTCCCTTTCAGATGCTTAATTGTAAGAGTATTTAAGAGTAATTTAAGAGAATTCGAAGAGTATTTAAATGAATCATGCAAGATGATTTACTAAAGTTTGTTGTAGTCAGTTTTCTGGTAATTTGTGCTGTTATTTAACACCTGTGCTGTTAGTAAATTACCTGCACATGATTATCGTTGGCTTTGCTTGTTTGCGACCCTATGCTAATTTGCGCTGCTCTCAACAGATTGAATTGGTCATTATGGAAATGTGCTCACTGTATCTTCTTAAATTTATGCATTTTCAGTATATCACCTGCAGAACTTTCCACACCCATCTGCAGTTTTATGGGATTGCGGTCTCATGCTAATTTACATTGTTTAGAAAATCTCGTCCCTTGAGTTAACAGAAATGGCCAGTGGCCAATAACTGAGCAGAGAAATTTAAACAGTTATCTGACACTGACATTAAAATTGCCAGTCTTAGAAGTTTCAGCAACTTGCCTCTCCTTGATTAATTTTATTATAGGCCTATTACTTTCCATCGGATGGCATCCATATTGAACGGTGAAGCATGCAGAAGATCAGTGCATAAACGGTAGCTCAAGTTAGTTAAAAAATATATGAGGAGAAGCGCTGTGATAAGACAATGTCAGCGATCACTAGATTTCTCTCAGTTTGCTCTGGAATTTTTACAGAGGTTGTGTGAGGAAAACATGGTTCTGGCAGATTCAAAAGTGATTAAAATCACAAAGTATGTATGTGAAACACAAATTTCTCTTTGTGGGGGGGCATAAAGTCAAAAGGGTGGTACAACCTGCTATCATAATAAAAAGTCTCATTAAAATAAATGAAAGACTTCAGGTGTTTGGCAAAATCTTCTGTTTAATTATTTTTCTTATATATTATATTGTTTTTATGGAAAAAAGCCATTTTAACAACACTTCACTGCTTGTAATGTTTGAAAAGTCAACATGCAGAAACATATAGAACAACAAACTAAAAAGATCAATATGTCTCTTAAAAAAATATCAGATTTTTTCATACTTCAGTTATTAAGTGAATGATGACAGTTTCAATTTTGGTGCACTTTTCCTTTCACTATGACAAAAGTATACCCATTAATCTGTCTGTAAATAAAGGTGGGAGAGAATGGAGCTCATCTAATGTGAGATATTATGTCGAAAATCTCAGCCAACGTCTTTATCAAAATGAACGAGTGATTTTCCAAAACTCTCTGGTCTAGAGTTGTCTCTCCTTCAATATGTCACACAGCTGTGTGTCCCTTTTCCATTTAGTTTTGAGGCTAAATGTGGCATTTAGCAGTTTGGGGACAGATTAGCAACATATAGAGAAGAAAAGGAAGGAAAGAAAGAGAGGGAATCTCACAAACTGGAATGCTGTGACTGGGAACAACAGCTGTCCGTCCCGCTCTCAGTCTGCAGTGAAATGTCACACCAAATTTCTTTGTCCAAATCTCTAAATTAGCAAAGATGTTTGCTTAGCATAGAAAGCTTCCTTGTTTGAGAACACAAAATCACAGCAGCTGTGGCCCATCTTTCTCATTGTCTCTTTCATTCGGATTTCCATGTTTGACAACGGAATGATCTGGACCGTTAAGGGCTTTAAGGCTGCAGACAAACCACTTTCATGTGAAACTGAACTCAACTCTTCCCACTACCAACACTTAGCTTAGAGTGCTATGTGTACTTAATAAAAGTTGCCATCCCAAGAGTGTCCATAAAAAACAATAATTGTATACCAAGATGTTTTACATTAATATTACATTGACTCTTCTCACATAAGCCCTGATTTATGGCTTCACACAGCTGGTTTCAACCCATGTGGTCTGGTTGATCCTGACCCCTGCCCTTTATAGACGTTTCCGGTTGGTTCTGGTTGGTTTAGTGCATGGATTCTGTACAGCTGGACCTGTCTGCAGACTGCACCTGGCTAAGCAGGTCCTGACAGCCTGTGCGTTCTCACGACATCGTGCCACTGCAGTGCACCTGTTAGTTAGCAGGCAGCACATGTGCATTCCAGCATAACGCTGCAGTGGAATGAATCACAGACAGTGAGAATGAGCTTCACTAATGAATCTAAGTGTGAACTCATGTCAGACTGTCATTGCATATTCAACATCCTGCTTGTTTGAACAAAAAATATAGACGTGCATGAACTAATATTACTTATTAGCTTATGCTACCATTTAATAATAACACTTGATGTGGTTTTGCAGTAAAATATACCATTAAGTAAAAAGAAATGACATTTTTCAGGATTTAATGAGCCTTAAAAGTCATTATGGTCTTACCACCATGATATACAGTATATATATTTTTATAAAATTTTTTTTTTTTTTTACTGTATGTCCCAGAACATATATATGCTCAGCAGGCCAGTTGCATAAACTGCTTAGACTTGTCTTACAATTTGGATTTTTTTTTTTTTAAATTAGTTAGTAGATTGGTCTAATTTGAGTCTATAAAGTAAGACTCATTACACCTTGGCACTAACTGCTAGTTGGTCAGACTAGTTCTTAAAGAAATAGTTCACCCAAAAATGAATTTTTTTCATCATTTACTCACCCTCATGTTGTTCCAGACCTGTATAAGTTTCTTTCTTATGTTGAACACAAAAGAAAATATTATGAAGAATTTTGAAGAACTAAACAGTTGTTGGTTCCCATTGACTTCCATAGTAGGGAAAGAAATACTATGGAAGTCAATGGGGACCATCAGCTGTTTGATTACCAGCATTCTTCAAAATATCTTCATATTCAACATAAGAAAGAGACTTCATACAGGTTTGGAACAACATGAGGGTGAGTAATTGATGACAAAATGTTCATTTTTGGGTGAACTATCCCTTTAAGACAGTTTTAACATATAATAGTGGCTATTTTTATGTAACTAACCTCAGATTTTATTCCAAGTTAGACTGACAGAAGAGAGAATATACAATAATATATTATTTATTATATTGTTTTCATTATTTTATTTCATCTTATTAAAAATTTCCAAAAATGTGTATTATAACTTTTACAAATTTCATATAACAAGTTTTCTGGGTTTATACAGTTTTCCATGTTAACCTCAACTAACCTTGCCATGTCATAGAAAGGTCAAATTATCTGATATTTTTAGTAGACTGGCCTTGACACACAGTCATGAGAGTCTGCAGGGGTCCTCTCTCTGATATCATTTCCAGTTTCTTGTCACATGACAACGTCATGTGTCCTGTTTTCAAATATCAATATAAATAATATAAAAATGGTCAATCACTTTTTATTTGTTTTAAGATTCATTTAAGATACAATTACAGTTCATTTTTGATGTTTAGGATAGAATTTCAGATAATAACCCTTAGAAATACAATATGATAGCCAATATACTGTAATTCAAAAACTGGGCCCAGTTTAAATAATCAAAGTTCCATTTACAAAAGAGAGGAAATTAAGATAAGTGCTTTAAAAAAAACCTATTGTTGTTAAATCATTTAAATATAGAGTCTAATTTTTATTACAAAATGTAAAGTTTTTAAAACTATTTTTGGGCCTCGTTTTCATTGGTCATCTCCGCTGACATGATTCTATGTAGTAGCTGCACACTGCGTCGTCTTCTGCTTATTCTTAATTTTTTCTGTTTTATGACGGGTGGTGACTCAGGACACATTCACATAATGACAGTTGCACTAAAAATGTAAAAGTCTTTCCTTTATGTTTACATGGATCTGCGAAAAAACTACTAAAAACACTGCATTACACATGCCAGGCCAGAAGTTGGCGATGTCACTTTGTAAAGAAACACTGTGCATGTGCACATATCTATAGACTGAACACGAGACAATAACTCTCATTTTCAAAAACTTGCACAATGCCGTTATGGCCAAAAGGCATGAAAAGTTTTCAGTTTTTTTGTTAAAAATGGTGTGATGTAAACAGCCCTTCAGGTGCAATACTGCCACCTACTGTGCTGGAGTGTCACCCAAAATATTTACAATATTTTCATGTGTGTTACATGATATAGATTTTTTTTTATTTTTTTTTAAATATCTCGGTTCTTATCAATAGTGGTATTTCAACACCCATGTTTTGAATCCAGCTCAGAGCTGAGCAGGTGCTTTGAAACACTGATACGATTTAAACACCAACTCTTCTGTGATGCAATGGCAAATTATTTCTTTAGATTTTGACACTTGTACTCTTTGAGGGATTGTGAGGTTTCTGTGAATGGGTTTGAAATGAGGCTGGCTAACCGGTGTGGCGATGTCTTGTGAAGTGCACAAACATAAACACAGACTCCATCTGTTTGGTGGCTTGCTGTGGTCTGGGAAGCAGAGTGAAGCAGAAGAGTTCACACGCGGCACAAAGAGACAATTATGGGTCGCGCTGGATAGAGGAACAGCGGGAGAGAGGAGTGAGAGATAGTAGAGTCTTGTCTATCCCTGATGGGACAAAGATGTTCTCCGTAAGTGTCACCCTCTTCCCACTGTATCCAAGACAAGCAGTCAATGTGTCCATTAAGCTTGAATGAATACATACCCACAAGCACAAGATCACATTCACTGGGCCAATATTCAATTAGTTCAATGAAGTAAATGTTGCATGTTAAAATTATATGTGTTAAAAAAATCTAATAAATAAATTAATTAGGGGACTGTTCACATATCTATAACTTTTTATACATGAATAATTTAGAAAGCAAGATGGTAGCCTAAACTAGCAATGTGAAATTTTGCACAATAGGTCCAAAAATCTGAGACCACAAAATTTGGGATTTAAAATAGAATTTAAACCTGGACATAAGCAAAGTTTTAGACAAATTAAAATGAATCATTATGATGTTTTTAATTTTGATGTTTGGTTTTTTTTGCACTACAAAACTGGAAATAAATCAAATTAAAATTTAAAATGTTAAAGAAATTAAAACAAAGAAATATCGTGATGCAAAATTAATAAAAATATATTTAATTTCACACGATAAACCTGTCAATAAACAAAGTTTTAAGACTTTAAATAAAGCAAAGAAACATTATGATGCAAAATGAATTTATATATAAATTCATATAAATATATATAAATATATTTTTGCACTGTAAACCTGGAAATAAACAAAGTTTTAAGATTTTAACAAATTAAAGCAACATATATGACACAAAAAGAAAAAAAACATCATGCTAATGAGCTGATAAAATATTTTATAATTTAAAAAAACTGAAAAATTAACTATTCTTTATTTTATTAGTACATTTAAAGCAAATCTTCACCTTTTTTTCCCTAACTGGGCTAATAAGAGACACTTCATTTCTCAGTTTGCAGTTTTTCGGAGTAACTGTTTACCTTAAATCAAGCTTTTGGACCTGCAGTCCTGTCAGAAGGCAAAGTTGTTTTATCATCAATAATGACGGTGCCAAAACTTTCAAATACATCAAACAGAGGACCAAGTTTCTCTTTTGGCTTTTCTAAACATTGTTATAAACTCTCATGTCTCTACCCTGATAACACAATCGGGCTACAATAGTTTTGAACATGGTTACAGTAAGAAACCTCTCATCATCATCATCAACATCATTTACCATGTAATTGATTGAAAAACAAAGAAGTTGAATTCATTCAACCACAAATTCCTGTGATGTGTTCTGGCAATCAGCTTTTTCCAACACCCTCTGTTGGGAATTACACTTGTCTGGAATATGAGCAAACAGGTCACACTCAAAGCATTCCAAGATTCAGAACTTGGGAGAGTTTTGGAAAATGTGCAGCTGTGTCCAGACGGTCATTAGATATGGACGCCTGCAGCAATGAACAAACTTGGAAAATGAGTTCGAAAGTTAGAAACTGGTGTGAAGTTTAGATGATTGATTTGTAAAATATTAACATATTACAGTAACAGCAAATGAAAATGAATGGTGTGTGTGAGTGTGTATGCATTATTATTTGAATAGCAGCATTTGCAAACAGACTTTCTGCCATTGAAAAATGAATGGATGGATGTGTGTGTGTGTGTGTGTGTGTGTGTGTGTGTGTGTGAGAGAGAGAGAGAGAGAGATATTAGAGCAGCATCAGCATCTGGTGAAGTCCTCTCACACACCAGGTGCGGCTGTTAGCCCTTGTGCTGCATCAGCACATAGCATGGAAATATGAGAGCGTATAATATAAAACACACTACAAGTGCACACACACTTTGCTTAAATAGCTTTGAGGCTGCAGCATGCCCTTTAAAAACACCTGCGCTTGGTGGATGTAGATTTGATTTTGAACACATATAACCAGTGGTCAGCATATGGCTGGGTCGATGACATGATGCATACTTTTTTGTCCGGATTTATTAATTTATTCAAAATGCATTAAAAATGCAATTCACACATGCAGTGAAACCTCATCTAGGATTAGCGAGTTTTTCATTTCATTTATATATTGTGGGTAAAAGTTAAAAATGTTAGGGTGATATAGCTGTCCTGATATCATAAAGAAAAAAAAAAAACTCATTAAATTAATAACATTTTTGGTAAGACTTTAATTTAAGGTGTCCTTGTTACACGTTACATGTACTTACTATTATAATAACAATAAATTCTGCATAATTACACGCAAGTAACCCTAAAACAAACCCTAATCCTAACCATATAGTAAGTACATGTAGTTAATTAATATTACTCAGTACTTAAATGTATAATTACGCTGTAACAAGGACACCTTAAAATAAAGTGTAACCAAATTTTTGAATAGAAATAGAAAATTAAGTAGTTTAACATAATCTTTTATTTCTTAGAAAAATGTAATTATGAATCTACTTGTAACATATAGCCGGACACTGGGGTAAGTAAAACTCAAAGCGTTTATTGAACAGGTAGAGTTGTTTGAAGCTGTGCTGGGGTGACTTGAGGTGAGTAGGTGACTTTCTGACGATTGCACAGGTGAGAGGTATGGGGTTAACTGTGAATATCCTCTTTGTCCACAGATGCGGAGATCAGACGAGACGGGGGAGACTTCTGGAGCACACTGATCATGGAGACTGACGATCTGGCGGGAGAGGAGAACACAAGGAGCAGAAACAGGAGGTAAGTCATAGAGGGTAGGTATCATAGAGATAATACTCAGCTTATTGGTCTCAGGAGAATAGTCCACTTCGTGCGTACGAGATCGGACAAAAGAGGGAACTGTGGTGAGTGCTCTTATACTGGTCTTGATTGCTGAGGTGATGAGGTGCAGGTGAGCGTGCTTAGAATTCGGGTGATGAGGAACGTTGTGATTGGCGGAGAGCCTGGCCGATCTCTGACACTACTATTTTTATTTGATATTAAATAGTATTGTTATTTTTACTAATATTATTTAATTATAAACAATCTCTTGATCTCTTTAAATATTCTTATTGAAAATACATGTACTAACATGTACTAAAGTATTTTTTTTTTAGCTTAAAGTTATACCACATGATTTTTATAAAGTCATTAAATTACATCTTTTCACAAAAATAGTATAAATTATTCAAAACAATATGAAACCAAAATGAATACAGGTACTGTATTTCTAAGAACTGTATTTCTACACATTTTTAAACTTAATTTAATTAATTTATTTATCAAGTCTATTTTTATCGTCGAATCTCTAATATATCATTGAACTGGCTACCGAATTTATAATAACTCATTATATTTACTTTGTGACGTTCATAAGGAATGCTCTGCCTGAGGACTGAAAGTATTTATAAGCCTCAGATCAGTAATGAGAGGAACATACTCAGGAAGGTGACTCGAGCAATAAATTGCATTTGGCTTCCACTTGTCATGGTTTTGACCATGAACGCCCTGCTGACTGTAACCACACAGCATGCTTTCCACCACAGTCCAGTCTCTGTCATTTCATCGCCTTCACAAATAACTGGATTTGAGGTTAGAGGCATGTTTATGGTTTGTGGGGAGTCTGGACCGAGCCACTAACTGTACTTGGAATGTTCTACCACATATTTTTCGTACACATGATAGACGTCACATGCCACATAACAACATCTACATTTGCACCAAGTACATACATGTCAGGACGAGTTATTGAGTGACTACTTCTGTACAGTTGGCAACTATTGTGTGGAATTTGACTTTAATATGCTTGAAGAGTCCAGCTGAGCTTTTAAGCGACATGCTATGTAGTTGATTCAGATCCAACACAGAGAGACATTAATGAGAAACAAATGTAAGGGGAAAAATTTACTCACCCTCAAGTCATTCCAAACTATGTGACTTACTTTCTCCCGTGAAACACAAAAGGAGATATTTTGAACATAGTTCATGTAGCTCTTTTCCATACAATGGCAGTTAATAGTAACTCCAAAACGAATCATAGAAGCACCACAGAAGAAGTCCATATGACTTGTATGCTGTATTATGAAGTCAACGTGTTATGTGAGAAATGTCTAAAATTTAAGTCATAATTTAATCCTGATTAAAAAAGCAAATTGGTGCCAAAATGGCTGTCTTCAAATATGTAGGAACTAGTGCTGTCAAAATTAGCACGTTAACGCAAGCGATGAATTTTTACAGTTTAAAGGCATTAAAAATATCACAACTGCTGCTTCTGTCTCTTTTTTCTTGGCAAGATTTGCATTTATTCATACACAGAACGTCGATCACATCAAACGGGAGAGTTTTCAGACCCTTCGCTTCACCTCACCTCAGCACCAGGCATGAGTCAAACGAACGCGGAAATGTTACAGGTGACAAAGAGCTTCAGTTGAACAACAGTGAACTGTGGTCAGATGAGATTTTGTCAGGCCATATGTCAGTAAAAGCCAATTTTCCTGTCCTGTCAGCCATTATACTGTGCTCGCATTTCATATTAAAGCGCGAATGAAACTACGAGCATGCGTGTCAGATCCGCGTCACGTTCAGCAGCGGCAGCTCTTAAAGTAATAGCAGCCAAATAACCTAATAACCAAGCTGCTGTGATGTCTGTTAATCAAAGAACAAAAGAAAAAAAGAGGAAATCAATCACTTTTGTAGCTTTAAGTATTCATCTTTAGAATTTAGTGTTTGATAACCTTATGCAGTTTCTGTTATGTTTCCTACTTGCTGAAGGGCGCAGGTAAATATGACATTTATTATAATGGCTTTATGTGAAGATTGTTTTAAGTTCATTTAAATTAGAAGTTGTTTTTATAAAATCTAATAAGTGTTAAAATTGATAGCTCTCAATTTTACTGTAAAGTTAGTATGGTCAGCATTACATAAAGTCAATGGTTAAATATTAGGGAAAAAACAATTTCCTAGAGACATCAGTAGTATTGGTATCAGTGATACACGCCTTCAGTCATAAAAATGATGCCATTAAACAAATATTAAAAATATACTGTCTTTATGTTGTTTCTACATTAATTTGAAGATTAAATGTGAAATTATTGCAATATAAAAGTATATTTAAAAACTTTAATGTTAAGTGAGATTAATCACAATAATTTGTAATTAATTTCAGAAAAAAAAATGCGATTAATTTTTTTTAAATCAATTGACAGCACTAGTAGGAACCAAGCTTGAGTCATTTAGTTTCCAATTTATTCCTTTCTGCAAAAACTATTGCTTTCAAATTTAGAAAGTGGCCAGGACAGTTTTTGGATTTTGGACTGAAGATACTTGTCCCAAATGTGTTGTCAAACACCATTTTTCTCAGGTTCCTCTGACCTGGCAAAAACACCAGAAGAGGAAGTAGACAGAAAAGCCAATTTACTTTTGACTAGATTATTCATTATGCTTCTAACAGAGGTTTGTATGGACATATGGAAAACAAGCTCTTAGAGGGGCTGAAACTTTAGCCACATGTAGATGAGATTCAAATGAGGAGCCTGATTGACAAATGTGTAGAGAGTGTTTGCCCCCTGGTGGACAAGAGTTATGTTGACATGCACTACAATCACTCCATTCTGATCTGGAGGTCCTGTGGGAAGACCCTTATAAACTTCCTGACTTGTAGCTTTAATCAAATCTGAAATTTTAAATGATTCCATATGTTTTAAAATAACACATGCATGGTGTTTTCAATAACGTGGATAACGTGATAGACTGTCTTGTAATGATTTCTGCACATCCTGAAGTCAGACTTAGTGAGTTAGAAATGGCTTGTTTTGAAGGAAAATCAATTGCCTCAGACATTCTCTTACCCTTCGCTTCAGTTCTCAGCTGCTGAAATGTGAAAGCTGTTGGTCTAACAGAATCACAGCCGCAGTGTGGTGCATCAGAATGCTCACACATGTACTTAAAATCCTTTAACATACCAAAGCACTTATCTTTTTGTGTCTAGCTATAATTGTAACTGACTACATCCATATGTACGCAAAGACTTGCCAAACAACTGCAACCTTTAAAGAACTGGCCAACTCTGTGAACAATTTGGAGAATAGAAATGCACTACTGTTCAAATGTTTAGGGTCTGCAAGATTTATTTATTTATTTTTTTTAAAGAACTCTTTTCACCAAGGCTGCGTGGAAAAAACACAGTAAACTGTAATATTGTGAAATATTATTTCAATTTAAAATAAGTGATTTCTATTTTAATATATTTAAAAATGTAATGGAAAAGCTGTATTTTTAGCAGACATTACTCCAGTCTTCAGTGTCACATGATCCTTCAAAAATCATGCTAATATGGTGATTTAATGCTCGATTATCATTTCTTATTACTATCAATGATGCTTAATATGTTTGTGGTAACCACGATCATTTTTTTCAGGATTATTTTATGAACATAATGTTCAAAAGAAAAGCATTTATTTGAAATGGACTTCTTTTTTAACATTATGAAGGTCATTTACTGTCACGCTTGATCAATTTAATGCATCCTTGCTGAAAAAAGTATTATATTGTTAAAAACCAAAATATATTGAACATTAGTGTATTTACACAAAACAAACAAAAACATAAGGAATTTGAATTCAGTAAAGCAGTCGGTGAACATCTCTTTGTTTGTCAATTCATTATTTGCCCCAAAAGAGTACTGAACCAGTAAGACCTTCATTCATCTTCAGAACACAAATTAAGGTATTTTTGATGAAATCCGAGAGCTTTCTGACCCCGCATAGACAGCAATGCAACTACCACTTTCAAGGCCCAGAAAGGTAGTAAGGACATCGATAAAATAGTCCATGTGACATCAGTGGTTCAACCGTAATATTATGAAGCAATGAGAATAATTTTTGTGCTAATTTTTTCTCTGATGAAAATTCATCAACAGCAGCTCGGACATTCTGCTAAATGTTTCCTTTTTGTTTTCATAGATGAAAGAAAATCATACTGGTTTTGAAAAACATTATGGGGAGTAAATGAAGACAGAATTTTCATTTATGGATGAACTATCCTTTTAACATCAGGTGAAATTGCACCAAAAACAGGATGTAAGCATCCAGCAGATGGCATTAGTGTTCCATGATTTATCTCCCTGTTTACCATAATGTGAAGTAGGGAATTATATTATGTTTTTGTTTTATTTGAATGCAATTCAAAGTTCTAACTTATTCACCATTCTTCAAGGAATAAGCACCTTGAATATGGTAACGTCACAATAATGTCCTTCACTACAGCGAAAGTGGCCACTTGAGATGGCACGAATGTCCATTTGACAGCACTTTAACAAGCTTTATTAATCTGAGGCAGACACTTGAGCCAAAGTTGCAAACAAACTACTTAATACAAGTGATCTTGTCTAAATCAACACAGATATCCAAGGACATCCACACTATAGGTCTCTTGTGTAATTGTGTAAAGCTGTGTTTGTTGCAGAATGTGAGACCACAGCGCAAAATACTTAAAAATGAAGCCTTATTAAGCTACGTGATGTGTTTGTCACATAGTCATGAGGTTGTTGCTGTAGAACCAGGTGCTGTTATGTGGCAACAGGCTGCTGTGCTGGGTGTGTGTGTGTAACATCTGTTTGGGCCGAGCTGTTTAGGCCGTTGCACTGGCAGCAGAGCTATTTGTCCATATGGAAAGGAGGATTAGATGATAATCAACATTTTATCTCCCTGCAATAACGTTTTAATTTACAGTGACACAAATTGGACTACATGCATCTGTTTGAATAACTCTGGTCTAAACACTTTAACGCATAGTTTGAGTTTGAATACATACACGGTGGTTTCTGTCGGGTTGGTGTTTTTTTTAGGTCTCATTCATTTTAAGAAAAGCCTCTTTAGTTTCATGTATTAAATTCACCAATACTACAGACTTACTAGATACTAGAGTTTTCTGATCCAGAAGTATTCAACCATATTGACTTCAAGGCCACCCAACATAATATTCAAAATCCTCTCATATAAGCAGTAATATTTCTTCAGCTGTAATCATGACAAAGTGGCTTGTTTTCAAACTTTTTTTATTAACAGAAACTGAGGTAATATAGATAAAATTATATAATATAATAGTAATATAATATTAATAGTATATATTTTAGAATCAGAATCTATTATACAATATATTATATCTATTATACAAGTATATTCCACACTGTATGTTGTTCCTTGTTTTTTAATAATTTTAATTAATTTGTATTATATTAATATAACTTAATTTAAATAATTTTGTCATCCTGCAGCTCCCCTAGTGGAAATTTGAGAGGAAAAGAAGATTGACAAAATGTGTTTTTTTAGGGATGTCAAAGTGTAAAGCAAAGTAATTGTTTTAACTTAACACTTAATTTACTGAATATTATTACAGTTTAATTTTAAAAAAGGTTGGTTAGGAATTGTGATATTATTTGAGATCAATTTCGATAAGATTAACTGCTTTATCTTATTTATTATTTTTTTTTTTTAAATTTTATTCTATATTTATTGTTTTGCGTTACTGACAATCTAGTTCCTAGCAATTTTTTAAGATAGAAAAATATTTTAAGATATAAAGTCTTTTATAGTTTTGTGTAGTTTTCAGACCTTATTTTAGGGGTCAGAGCACCCCAAAATCTCTCCCCTATAGTTTTCACTCTACGTTCAACTCAGTAAACTTCTAAGTGCATCTATCTGGATAATTACATGCAGTGTGAAATGATGCTCTGCAGCATTATTTCCCGTCACAGCGCGAGCATATGTCGTCAGTCTGACTGCTGTCTGATATTTGTCTGTTCTTCAAAGGAACTATTCCTCTTTGAGACTGATTAAGATGTTTGTCATGCTTTGGGGGGCCCAGAAGAAGCACACTCACTCGGCATTTCTCATCGACTGAGGCGTGTAGGACTCATTTGTCTGAATCACTGCTGGATATCAACCGATAGGATGTGTATCTTATGGCAGACTTAGGGTTCCCCTCCTCGTCTTATTAATGAGTCCTTCTCAAACTCCAGACTAAAACCTGGTCCCCATCAACATCATTTTAAAGGGATAGTTCAGCCAAAAATGAACATTCTGTCATCATTTACTCACCTGTATGACTTTCTTTCTTCTGCGGAACACAAAGGAAGATATTTTAAAGTATGTTTCTCCATATAATGAAAGTCAATGAGGTCTGAAACAACACTGGGCTGAATTTTCATTTTTCTGGTGAACTATCCCTTTAATCAAGGCGGAGTATTTTCCTGTGACACTCTTCAGGTTCTCTGTGCTCTGCCAGTGTGTTCTGACATTTACGCAATTCCATGCATAGCTGAGTAAATGTCATTTTGTGTGGATATAAACTGTTTTTCAACATTGAATTACAGGGCAGTCTGACATGTACAGTACCTGACAGGCGAACGCTTTGAGAAAAACGTGTTATTCTTTCCTCATGTCAACAACTGCAAACATGATGGAACTGTTTTATTAACCTCGGTATTGCTTTTGTCCCCTCAACCGATTTTTTTACCCGTCACGCAGCTGAGATACATAGATATATCTAGTATAAATGATAGCACATGTCCAATAAAGTGTGCTTTCAGTGGAAACATAAACTCATGTTACCTGATCTGACAGGTAGTGTGACTAACAAATTAATGAAACTTGTCTTTGTGTTCTGATTGCAAGATAATATAATGTACATTATCAATTTTGTGATAAAATACCCCTTTAATGCAACGTATACAATATCATTCAAAAGTTTGTAGCCAGTATGATTTTTTTAGGAAATTGATAATTTTATTTAGCAAGAACTCTCGGTTATGTATGTAACCCTCGTTCCCTGAAGGAGGGAATGGAGACGTCATGTCGATGACCGACAAATGGGATCTCGCTTCGAGAGACCAATCCACTTCAAGTGTAAACTAAACGAGCCAATGCACATTGGCATGCGATGATTGCATCCAGCTGCCGCTGATGACAGCGCAAGCATAAATAGGCAGCAGGTGCAACGCATACCAGGTTTTCGCTGAGGAGCCGAGCCGGTAACCCGGCCGCTCAGCGGTGGTACAGCAACCATGGCGATGGGACGTGACGTCTCCGTTCCCTCCTTCAGGGAACGAGGGTTACATACGTAACCGAGACGTTCCCCATCAGTCGGTCACTACGAGTTACGTCGGTGACCGACAAA
>JAFVLL020000218.1:0-11372 GCA_021397915.2 Tor tambroides
GGCAGTATCTACAGCCCTCACATTCTTACTATCCTCAACTAAAGTTTGGATGCGTGTCTCTAGTTCTAAGATCTTCTCTGTCAGCCTAACTATTTACCTGCATTTATCACATGTGAATCCCTCGTCACCGACAGAGATAGATAAACTGTACATGTAGCAAGCAGTGCAAACAACAATAGCAGGAGAAGAAGCCATTACTCACCGTGATTGATGAATGATACCAATTAAACTTACCACTTACCACTGTTGTTTGATGAACTCGTGAAAAACGGAGCAAGAGAGAAATGAAAACGGAGCGAGAAAAAAGAAAACAATAATAGGTGCGAATAGAAACGCCAATGGAAGCGTGAGTGACAAGCTAACCGGCTAACGAATGCTAACGCGCTGCACGCGCGGTTTTAAAAGCGAACGATCAAATTAGTTAGATTAGTTTGAAAGATAACACCAGAAATATGGTGGGAATTAAGTTATATATTATCACTTTAAACAACAGAGAGTGAAAGTAAGGTAGAGATTCAATAAAAAAGCAAAGCTACAATCACAAACCTCTCAGCAGCACAACAGACAGGGACAGACTGAAGCAAAGTGATGCATTTGTGTAAAAAAAAATCCATGTATAATAGCTTTCGCTAACTGTCGTGCACGCATTCATGAGAGAGTGGCATTCCAGCGGATGACGTAGGTAAGTTTTTTTTATTTATTTTTTATTTATTTTTTTTACAGCAAAGGAAAACCAGTCTCCTCTTGGCTTATATCGAAATCATCCAACATTTTTCTTTACAATCCTTTGTTTTGTACTTATAGTTTGTAACTGGTGTTTTGTTTTGCTCTCTCCTCTGCATTTCCGCATTCGTCACTGCGTTCGCCTACATCCTGCGTCATCCACTGGAATGCCACTCTTGTGAATGTGTGTAAGCTAAAGATTATGGTTTATGAAGTTTTTCATATGAATACTTTTCTTACAAAAAAGCACCGCTTCGCTTCAGAAGATCTTTATTAACTTTTTAATGATGGATGGATGCACTTTTTTAGGCTTCAAAATCTTGACCCCCATTCACTGCCATTATAAAGCTTGGAAGAGGCAGGACATTTTTTTTTATATAACTCAGATAGTATTAATCTGAAAGAAGAGAGTCATACACCTAGGATGGCTTGAGGGTGATCATGGGGTAATTTTCATTTTTGGGTGAACTATCCCTTTAAGTATGTCAGACAAGTATGCTTGTCCTTGTGTTTATATTCTTGAGAAGATGCTTACGTGGTAACCTGAAGTGAATTCAGAATGGTGCCAATTTAAACAGCATTGCGCAATGTTAAGGTAAAGGAGATGAGCTTGTTGACAGAACACGTGAAATCATTATGAAAGCAAGAGATTCACTGGAATTGCAGGTGAATGTTTGGGTAAAAGATATAGGCAGTCATGGTTGTCTGCTGTTTCGGTGTGTTTTGTGTTGACATCATGCAGGCTGGCATTCAGTGCTTCCAGTGCTCGTTGACATATGGTATTAAGTATGAGGGTCGGCAGGCTCGGTTATCAGTTAATGTCTGTTTGTGTAAGAGTCACAAAATAGCGTCAATTTCTTAAAGAGTTGTAGATTAACTTAAAGGACTATCTCATTTCTGGAGGTTTTACTCCTGTGAAGTTAGCACTTAACACATTAACTGTAAACCAGATGCAGATGTTTTTGGAAAAAGTCTCATGTTCATCAAGGCTGCATTATTTGATGAAAAATACAGTGAAAACAGGAATATTATGAAATGTGATTACAATTATAAATAACTGTAAATAAAATGTAAATTCTGTGATGGAAAAGCTGAATTTTCATCAGTCATCAGTAATCATTCTAATATACTGATTTAGTGAAAACAGTTGTGCTGCTTGATATTTTTGTGGAAACTGTGATGCAGTTTTTCTTTGTTGAATGATTCTTTGATGAATAGAAAGTTGAACATAACAGCAACAGCAAAAGAACAGCATTTATTTCAAATAGAAATAATTTGTACTATGTCTTTACAAAAACAAAATATCTTTTTGAACTTTTTCATGCATTCTTGCTGAATTTTTTTTTTTAAAAAGGGGGTGTACCCTGTACCCGGCAGTGTACCCTGCATTCAAATGGCATGCATTTTATAATTTCTTTTAGGAACTTCTTTTGAAGTTCTGCTGGGAAAAAAAAAAAAACGCACACACAAAAAAGCCATGATAGGTTAAAGAAGAAGATACCTTTGGGGAAAGATAACATTTATCTCTTGTTGCATCTGGTAAAGACATGGTGTCATGATGACCAAAAGCTGTTTTATTACACTTAATTGCTTAGTGTTAAGAGAGAGCAGACAGGAAATTCACTTATTATGTTTTATGTTCTATTGAGCTTTGTAACTTTCTCCTGTTTTTATGTGAATCAATTTTGGCCTAAGGGAGAATTCAGTTTAACAGACCAAACAAATATGCATTGCAAGCAGTGACATCTCAAAATCTACTTGATGTTTTGTTTATAACTCAATAAACTCATGACAAGTTATTTTGATAAGATTACTTTCTGTACAGAGTGTTTGGATCAGAACAGAATCCTCAGTTCAGTTATCATGCTTGCTTACTTCTCAGTTGTATCTGTGAAATGTTTTTTTTTTTTTTTTTTTTTAAAGTTTTTTTATGCTCAGCAAGACTGCATTTACAGTATTTGGTTAAAAATTAATTAAATTAAAAATACATTGAAAATATACAAATATATTGTGAAATATTATAGGAAGTTATCAGAAGTTTAATATTTGCTTAATAGTTGTACAGGAAACATTCAAACATATCCAGAAAATGTTAATAGATTCTGTGAACAGTAGTAAATAATAATTGCTGATTATTTACTTCAAAATTGCCCTTCAAAAATAATTACTGATAATTTCGCTTGGATAACATACAAAACAAAGCAGAATACACAGTTCAGACAAAACTTTCAAATATTTGATGCAAGTACCTTGCAAACTTTGATAAAATCCAGTGATTATTTCATCCTTATTTATTGTAAAATGCTAGCTGTATCAACCTGTTACCTGGTAAATATGACTTTATTTTCAAGTGGAAAACCCTGTGTGTCCCTGCTTCCAAATAGCAACTAAAATAGCTAATAACGTACTATGAAGAAAGTGAACAAAGTAATTATACATAAAAATATAACACTGCATAGTCTTTTACATATGAATTAAGTATACATTGATTCTTATTGTTACTAATGTTATACAGTGAAGAGCAGTGAATAATTTTCTTATTTTCTTTTGTTTGATTAAAATTAAATCAGAGACTGCAGCAGGTTTGTTATTTTATCATTTTTAGACCAAATGCACTGATAAGCATCTGATTACTTTCCCAACTACTTAAAACATAACTGAATGCGTTTACATATATTTTTGGTGTGGTTTTGTCCGTTTAAATGCACGCCCGAAGCCCAAATTAGCCTATACTTGTCCGTGTTTCACCGCGTTTTGGATAGTGCGCACATTTGAAAAGGTGGGGAAAAAAATGTGCTAAAACTTTTTCTCTTCAGAGATGTATAAAGACTCAAAACTTATCTCCAACATTATTCCTTGACAAATAGTTACAGTCCAACTTAATCTCTTGTTTTGTTTTCAGTGGAATCTCTCAGCTCTAGTTTCCAGTCTCTTCTGCTGGATGGATTTACAGCAAACTCAAGCCACATTTACATTTATGAGAGATACTCTGGGCTTTATAATTGGTTTGTTTTTTGGGTGGCCTGTATTTTCAGTGTCTGTGTGTTTCTTGTGGTGAGACCGCAGGCCACACTTTCACTGACACACATCTCAACAATTTTAAGAGCTGAGCTGGGGTTTTAGTGTTGGCCAGCTTTCTCTTTTAAGTTTTCCTTCTTGTTGTTCTTTTTCCTATTCTTTAAGAGGCCTTGTGACATTTTGATAAGTGGTGAATTTGAGTCTGTGCACTGTGGGTTAGACATACCCCATAGTAATGCGGTTTGATAAACAATGAAATTGTAACAAGGCTGTTCTATTATGCCCTCTTCTGTTTATAAATGTGTATTTTATATTTATATGGTCCCTTTAACAAGGTACACAGAACGGTTGCCAACTTATCACATATGGAGGATTGTGTTGTAAATGCTACAATCCATAGAAAAAGTTTAATAAATGCTTTGAGACCGCATTATTCTTCCATAATAAGAGTTTAATTTCTTCCATCTAAGAGCTTAATATTTTTATTTTTTTTCATATATATATAATTTAAAAAATACTAATAATTATTAAAAAAAAGAACAATGATTAATTATGGTCCAGTCAGTAAATCTTTTTTTTAAAACTGGCCTCGCTCAGTTCTTGTAGTTTCTATTGTATGTGCTTGTTTAAAAGAAGTTTGACTAACTTAAGACTGTCTAAATGTGTGTGTGTGTGTGTAGTCTCTGTGACATATGCCCTTTACTATAAAACTCTTTATTCACGTGAACGTGTATATAGATTTGTTGACATTTTGTCTCAATTTTTTGTGTTTTGGAATTGGATGTAGTTTGCAATACTTAGAACTTTTCATTTTCTGTGAAATGGAACATAATGCAGTGCCAAGTTTGTCATCAATTAAGCATTTTAAATTTTTTATTTATTCATTTATTTTTAAATCTGTTGGTCATCAGTGTCCATGTGCTCTTTTGTCTTTCCATGTTATAGATTTAGCCGCTCATCTAGTGTTTTTGATGATCCAGAGTAAGTCTCTTTAACACACTGCGCTGTAAAAAAAAACAAAAAAACAAGCTTGTGGGGGTGCCCTTTTTTCTCTACAGCCTAATGTCTGCATGCGCCAAGCTGTGCATTCATTACTTTGTTTTGGTACACTAACAATTAATTTTTGTGATGTGACAAAAATTGTAATGTGGCGGTATTTCTTGTTTAGTGGAATGCTAATACAATGTAACCACTTATCCACAAATGGTATTTAAAAAGATAAAGATACACTTAAACTTGTGACATTTTGATATTTATGTTTGCTAAAGCACTTGCATCTAAAAGATGAAGTTGTACTTGCATTTATACATACATTTAAGAAATTAAAACTAAACAGTATATTCTTATGTAATGACAATGTGTTCATTTTACCCTTTGTTAGATGATATCAATTGTGTGGTTGTTTCAAAGTGTCTTCCACCAAATGTACACTTTTGGCCTTCTTTCTTTGGATGCATGGCTTATGGGCAGCACAACCTACCTATTTATAAATGTTCACTTTGACTCACTGGCTGTGCTTTTTAACTGGTTGCTTGATAATAAATGCAATTGCCATTCAAAGTTGACTGCTAGTTGACTCAGTTTTATAAATTACCAGTACTTCAATGATCTTAAATCTCTCTATAACAGAAGTGTGAGCATGATTGACATGAGAAGTGAGGAAGACTCTATGTTGCCGCCCCATAGTCAAGTTCGACATGAGCTCATGCACAACCAGTACAACAAGCTGAAAGAGGAAGAAGACCATTGGCAGGATGTAAGTGTATTTCACTACTAGTACTGTTTCCTGTTAGCACCAACGTATGGATCAAAATGTGTCTGTAATTTTATGTTTGCGCATCAGGACTTGGCCAAATGGAAGAGTCGCAGAAGGAGTGTGTCTCAGGATCTGATCAAGAAAGAAGAGGAGAGAAAGATGATGGAGAGAATGTTGGGTGGAGATGGAGGATCACAGAGAAGGAAAAGTATCAAGACGTACAGAGAAATAGTGGAGGAGAAGTATGTCTGCCATTTCCACCTACCCTTTCAACTTTTGTTATTACGTTTTTTGTTGCATTCCAACAGTACAAGTGTCATTGGGTCAAGCAAAAATACATAAGCAAAAATTCTTATTACTGAATGTCAGTACAATAGTGATTCAGCCATAATCACAACATTGCAGGCCTGTCAGTGGCGTTACTGTCAGTGGTATTACTGTAAGTGCTGTTACTGTCAGTGGCATTAAATTAAGTGGTGTTTCATTAATTGGTGTTACTTTAAATGGTTTTACTGTGAATGCAGTTGATGTCAGTGGTGTTTTTTTTTTTTTTTTTCAGTGACATTACTGCCAATGTTCTTACTGCTAGTGATGTTATTATTATTTTTAATGTAGACGAATGGGGTAGACTGCCCAAAACCTTCAACAACCTGTGGGGATTATTGTGCCCCATTGGTCACTCAGTGTTTGTCCAGGGTATCTCTAACTACAATCAAAGATAGATACCTTGGAGTAACTCTAATCTTCCTTATAAGTCACTGTATGAGTGGAGGAATTCATTCAGTTTCTTGCTAAGAATAGAATCCAGAGGTTTATGTTAGGTTTATGTTTTGATTTGAAAACTTTTCCCAAAGAGAAACTCATCAAACCTCTCTTAGGCCCATGTCCAGGCCAATGCCTCCTTTTCTATTTGAGCATATTGCTGCTCCATTTTACTTGGAGCTCTTAAGGCATACTCCATAGGTTTCCATATTTTAATTTGTTGCATCTGAAGGCGAACACCCTCCAACCTATATGAGGCATCAACAAAAACGTTTAATGTCACTGCCATTACATGGTTCCTTCATGGCCTTCACTACCGCCACCTTGTCTGGGTCTGCCCTCACCCCTGATGCCACAATGATTTGTACTAGAAACTTGATTTTCTTTTTAGAGAACTCTCATTTATCATTGAGGGTGACCCTGGCCTTCTGAAGTGCCCTATGTGGTTCCCCAGTTGAGCATGTTGTCCATCTGACAAAGAACGCCTTACAGTCCGTCAAGAATCTTTGACAGGTGCTTTTGGAAGTGCATAGACAGTTATAACAGTAATAATCAAGTTAAGAAGGTGGTGAGTATTCTTTTGAAAGCATAATCTGCCAGAAGCCTGCATTAGTGTGGAGTTCAGAAAACACTTTGACTCTGGCAAGCTGTCCTATAATTTTTTTCACAGAAGGGAGAGGATGTGATTTAACTCAGGGAGATTCTCGCCTTGCCCATATGTTTTGGCAGCACCAACATGGGTGCACATAATTTAGTTGACATTTCCACCTTTGTAATAACCCCATGCTGTTCCATTTGGTTTAATTCTTCCTTCACCTTTGGCACAAGAGGGAGTGAAATATGCCTGGGCACTTACAGAGAAAAAGGTTTTGCCCCTGGCTTTAGCACAGTGATGAACTCCACTCACTCTCCAACTCCAGGGTCTAAGGCTAAAAGTAGCCTAATGTTTGTGTAATCTATTAACTATGAACCCTTCTTTAGGCAAGTACCAGATATGGGTGTGGTGTCATAATTTTTTTTAATACGACTGAATTTATCTTTAACCTGATCCCAGTTTAAAAAAAAAAACATGGTAAGTTACTAATTATTTCATTATTTTATATAATTTTCACGGTTATTCAAACAGAGAATACATTATATAGCATGAGTTTAAGCACTCTTAAAGAACTCCCATTATTATCAATGAAGCTGTCTACACTGTGAAATGAATCTCTTACTTGCATCGTACATACATCTGCACTTTGTTTATGATGAGAGAATTCACGAGAGTGCAGAATTTAGTCAGCAAACATGCGCAATGAACAAAACTCCAGCGTTTCAGCGATGTCTAATCTGAATGCCTCTGATTGGCTATTGCCTTCATAATCTCAACAGAATCATGTGTGATTGGTTATAATTAGGGCTGGGCGATATATATCATGCGATATGCATGCGCATCTCGTCAGTAAAGCCGGTTCCTTGATTAGCGGTAAATCTCCATCACCTGTTTTCAAATGGAGCGGCATTTAATACACGGAGCCGTAGTTCACTGACAAGCTACGCAATATCGGCGATTCATTACTCGAAGGCGATTCATCTGCGATAATAGTAGCGATATTACGTAGCTTGACAGTGATCGGCTCCGTGTATTAAATGCTGCTCCATTTGAAAACAGGTGATGGAGATTTACCGTAATCAAAGGAACTTGACTTTACTAGCCAGTGCGCATGCATATCGCATGATATATATCGCCCAGCCCTAGTTATAATGCACAATGCTGTAAACGCATAAAAAGAAATATGATGCAATATGAGCATATCTAAGTGTTATACCACAATCGACACTTTTCATTTTCACTTTATTCACGACAGCCATAATAGATTTAATTTAATTGTGCAGGGCCATTTTTGTCCAGTTTGGTGGCATTTTTGCCTCAAGCCCCCATTATTTCAGACCAGTGGCCAGGGGAAGGCTATCCACCTTTTTCCTAACGTAAAAATGGGCGCGGCCATTTGTAAATTCTATGGGTCTAGCTTCCGGTCTCATCCGCGTCCAGCTATTTTTAGCTGTACAAAACAGTTGGTTTTGCTGCTTGATATTGAAAATTGGTGTGTCTTATATTATTTTAATGTATTATCTTAATTATGATCACACTGGTTTGTAGTGCGAACAGTTTTAGCGTTTACTGCACGTTGTTATTCTCCTCGTTATTTACCTATAGCGGCTAATGAACCGGAAGTCTCACCCATAGGCTTACTTCCGCGTTGAAGAAAAAGGTGGATATGATTCAGTAAGAGAGCGGTCCAAACGCATTTGGCCACTTCACCGAAAAGATAGAACTATACCCAAAGTAATGATTAAATCACAAATGATTAGCATCGCTGGTTCATTTGACAGAAATACAGAACACAAATAACTGCTGAAATATTAACAGGGAAGATGTTTCTCAGTTCAGTCAGAGTGCTCATGGTACGCATAGTGCGTACAGCTGTACACCTGCAGGCAGTGTTTGAATTGTGTCAAAGCACTTGGGGGGTCCCCCTAACCAGACCCCCCCACCCCCTTTACGCCCCTTTCAAAAAATAAATAAACAAAATAAATATGATTCATATTTTTTGTCTTGTCCTTGTTATCGTTGAGAAAACCTAATTCTAAGATAAAAGCTTATTTTACGATGATCAGTGAATTATGTACACCAAACAATCACTAAGCAAAGAAGAATTAAATATCTGTCCTAGGGGTGTGCAGTATAGACAAAAAAAATTATATCTCGATATTTTCTGGGATTTTATCGATAATGATAATCAGACGACATTTTACTGAGTGTGTTGCGCTGCAGGACTGCAGTGGATAGCTGACTCCTAAAGTTTTTGATATTCTTCATATTCTGCGTGGTCAGTTCACAGCAGTGATGAAAATTTGTATTTCCAACAAGTTTAAAGTGATGTTTACCCTTTATGGGCATTTTACCTTTAAAAGCCTTTTTTCTAGAAAATCATTACCATTAAAATCATTATCAACAAAATTTGCAATGCAGAGCAAACACAGAAGCTGCATCTGAAGTGGCATTCAGATGTATTTACACATTGTTTAATGCAAGACAGGAATGCATTTAACCTGCAGTTACAAATGCATAAATGTTTTGATATTTTAATCCTAAAACACTGAATTCTGTTATTTGAAATTATTTAAAAAAAATATATACTTTATATGTGAAATTAAAACTGCCAGTAGGTGGCAGCAAGTTAAGTGAGTCATTGCGATTTAACCGAATCATTTAAATGGTTGATTCGTTCAGGAACAAATACACCGTAATGTTGCTCAGAGACGCAAAACACTGTTGTGGCTGTGTTTGGAACCATTTTTTTGTTGGCGAAATAGAGCAAAAATAGGCAATATGGTGTCTAAAACGTAAGTCTATTAATATCAGCTTGTTTTTTGAACTGTTGTATAAAATCAATATCACATTTGTGATTTTTGTGGAACATTTTGGTCACACTTTATATTAGGTGGCCTTAACTACTATGTACTTTTATCAGAAAATAAGTACAACGTACTTATTGTGTTCATATTGAATTGAAAAACACTTTTGCTGCTGTTGAGGTGGGATATGGGTAAGGTTAGGGACAGGGTTGGTGGTATGGGTAGGTTTAAGGGTGGGTTAAGGTGTAAGGGATGGGTCAACAGTGTAACTATAAATATAATTACAGAAATTAATTACAGATGTAATTACGTATAGGTATTTTTAAAAATATAAGTACAATGTAAAAACATGTATGTACACAATAAGTGCATTGTACCAAATGATTAATTTAAATGTAAGTACATAGTAGTTAAGGCCACCTAATACAAAGTGGGACCAAAATTTTTTATTGAAAAACCAGGGGACCCCCCCAAGTATATTTTTTTGGGTGTTATGGGGGTCCTTTAATGTTTATGGGAGGTCCGGGACCCTCCTAGCCCCCCCTCAATTCGAACACTGCCTGCAGGCACCCCTTCTTCATAAGGATCGCTGTGAATTTCACTTTTAACTGAATTTCCCTTTTTAACTGTCCCCTGTGAACGTAAACAACTAGATTACGTTCTTGGGTACTCTCCAAAATGGTGGAGGACAGTAACTCGGGGGAGAAGAATTGTTGAATAAAGTCGTTATTTTTGTCTTCTTTGCGCAAAAAAAGTATTCTCGTAGCTTTGCAAAACTGAAGTTGAGCCACTGATGTCACATTTACCGATGTCCTTACTACGTTTCTGGACCTGGGAACATTACAGTTGCATTGCTGTCTATGGGAGGGTCAGAGAGCTCTCGATTCCATCAAAAATATCTTCATTTGTGTTCCGAAGATGAACAAAGGTCTTATGGGTTTGGAACGACATGAGGGTGAGCAGTTAATGACAGAATTTTCATTTTGGGGTGAGCTAACCCATTAACAACTGATTACGTACAAGCTTATCGCAGAACGTTTTATTCTTCTGACATCAAGTTCTGTTGTCAAATGCTGTATATACAACAGCAAGCTTTGCTGTATTATTATTAGCAAGTTAACGCATTATTATCGCGTAAACGCATTAATTAATTAACGCCGACGATTATTTTATCATGCATTAATGCATTTTTTTTTAAAATTATTATTAGGCAGTGGCTATTTAGGACACTGATTCTCAAAGTGTGGTATGCGGGCTCCCTCTAGTGGTATGCAGAGGAATCACTGAATTATAAATTAATGTTAAAACACTTTTAAAAAGTTTGCAAGGTGGCTAAATGATGCCTGTGTTAATTTTTTTGATCAAGTACTGTATATTTTTTACTTTAAATTTAAGTACAGTACAGTTTTTACTTTTTAAATACAGTACAGATTTATTTAACTTTTAGGTACGGTACATTTTAATTTAATAATTTTAAGTTTTTATTTACCTCTGTATGTAAGCACAGTGCATTGTTAATGTTACTATTGTAAACTGTATTTACAATGTTTAAAGTGGCTGACAATAAGAAATATTCTTATTCTTACACTAAGTGCAAATAGCTATAGATTCTATTTACAGTTAAAATAGCAAGATTTTCTGCTATTTATACTACTTATTGCAAATAGTGGCAATTATCTGCACCTCAGTATTGTAGTACATTATAAAACAG
>JAFVLL020000219.1:0-66451 GCA_021397915.2 Tor tambroides
GTCTTTATTTTTTCATATTGCCTGCGCATAATTTCGCTGGCTTCTGCAGCAGATCACACCATAAATAAATGCATAATCGCTTACTTTATATCCTCTGTGTTTACTTCCGTATGACGGCGCGCTGCGCAAGTGTTGCCAAATCCACAGTTTCAAAGCGGAATTGGGCTACTTTTTCCACTGTTGCCGTGGGTTGTTTTTCAACTTTGTGCGTTAACACGACCCCGCTAACGCGATATTTACCCCCTGAACATGATTGGACTAGTTTTGAGAAACAATTGGCGGATTTTGTTGTGAAAATCTGGAAACCCTGTTTGTATCGTTCTTTTGCGCATGCGGGTCAGTTCAGAACCATGATCTGTTCACACTGTAAATCTGATGTTGGCCACATTTAAAACAACAATGTGAACAGCTATACAAAAAAAATCAGATCTGAGAAAAAATCGGAATTGAGCACTAAGGCTCGCAGTGTGAATGTAGCCTTAGTTTTTCAAATCAGAATCAATAAGATCAGATTCTATGTGGTTTGTGCTGTTCACACTGTCATAAAATGAAACCTAGTCAAATATGAGCAAATAAATAAATAAATAAATAAATCAGATTTAGGCCACATTTTCCTACAGTGTGAACACAGCCTTATTGAGCTGAATTTGGATTTGCATCACTGATTTGTTACTTTCCTGTTTAATACTTTGACGCTGCTTTGAAACAATCTCTATTGTATGAAGCACTATAAAAATAAAGGTGTCTTAAATACTACCATTTTGCATGATATTTGGTTAAATTGATTCATAAGTAAACAAATGTATGCAACTTATTTCTAGTTCCTGTGCAGAGAGGACAAATGATGTCACTGCGAGTGCATAAGTGCAGTCAGACTTACAGACCTGTTGTCCAAACCAGACTCCAAATCTCCACACGACCATGAAGGCAGCACAATTTAATACTCGTGTGTAGATTACACATGCTCTTGGAAGACTTTCACACGCTACCCAGCCAATGCTGGCATAATCGCTCACAGCTTTCCTCATGTTCTGATGCCACTGGAATGCTTTGCTTTGCTTTTATACCCCGTCTAAAGCTACACACCAACATCAGGATGCTCAAAGGTCTGTCTAATAATGTCTGGCACACTGGCTTGATCCAGCTTAGCTGATGTGCAGTGTTTATGCGTTCCAGACGCTAGTTTGCATGGACTCAGAAGCTTCCCAGATGTGCTGGCTCACAGGGTTGTGGAGCCACAGCTGTACAAGAGAACAGAGTTCACACTGATGAATTGGGTGGGTCTGACATTGAGCACCCAAGGGTCCGTTTAGCATGATTTTTTTTAGACAAGAAGGACCTCTTCAAATAGACTTACAGGTTGAGTTTTGGATTTAACTGACATTTGTGTGTAAATATGAATGATTAGTATGAACAGGCTACTGTTGAAATATTTATGTTTACAGTAACAACGTGATTATTAAGTTTTATTGAATTTTATTCAGTGTGCAATATTAAATGCAGAACTCGCTTACAAAAATACATGAAATTAAGGATTATAAAGCTATTTATTGAAAGTTCAGTATGAACCGTTGCACTGTGAAATGATGGTTTGGTTTAAATCACATGACCGAAGCAGATGTTGTGTTATAATTTTGACTTTTAACTTTCCATTTCTAGCATGATGGATAGTCTCACCAGAACATTCTCATAGTCAAAGCTGCAATGGAGAATTTATTGTACATCTCTGAAGAGCGAATACTTTCAGTGAAACTTGCCTCAGTTTTCCATCTGTTAGTTCAATGACACAAGCAGCTTCTCACTTTCCAAAATATTCCTGACTGTCATCATTAAACTGAGATAAACAAGCTGCAAAACAGAACAATGAGACTCATTCCATTATGTAACTACTTTGCACAATTATGCAACTGAATTGGGACTTCATTAACATCTGTAAGTTAAAATATAACTTTGTTTTGTTCACTATGGATTATATAATATAGGTATAGATTTATAATAATGGTATATATACTATACTATAGTACACATACATACACACATGAAGCTGTAATTTACAGAAGCTGTTGCTTGTGCCGCATACTTCTAAACTGCATAAACATCTTTTCTCCAGAATATTTCTCGTCTAATGCTTGACATATTTGTTTAGATTAAAAAGAGAAGAAAAAAGGGTTCTTATAAGATCATCAGCCCAGCTTTGGTGGAACATAGACAAAAGGAAAGAACTCAAAAAGTTGTCCAGCGTTCTTTTTTTTTTTCGTACCAGAAAAACAGTGTTTCTCAATTAATGTAGAAGAGCAAGACTGACAGTGTTCATTAGGGTGAAAGGACTGTCTGTTTGCAGTGGGGTTAATGGTTTTAAATTGTCCTCCAGGTTTACTCTTATAACAGAGTTGACCTTTTGATCAGTTCATGCAGGTGTTTGAAACTGCATGACCTGTTGTTGCTCCCCATGCTGGCAACAACAGCATACAAAATCTCTAGCAGCTTGCTGCAAGTCAAGTCAAGTTTATTCTGATCATTCTGTTCAAAAATTCCAATTTTCGATTCAGTTTAAATTCATTTACAAAGCTCTTTTTTCACATTACACTTCAAAATCAAACCTCTGACAGTAAAAGTAAATGATCTTGTACTTAAGTAAGATGAAGGCGAAATCTTGAGAGGAACCACATACGGTTCTTGTAACTGTGGTCAACCTCTTGAAAGTTTTCATGTTTTATTTGTTTTACAGCACTGAAACACTGAAGATTTAATAGCATTTTCTTTTTGACACTGATCAACAGAAAAAAGTTTTCATGTGAGAGTGAAAAAAAAAATATTAGAAATTCTAATTGAATAATATTATTTTGCACTCCTTTCAAGTCAGGATTTAGTAGATGCACTCTGACAGCAGTGACAGCCTTGTGTCTCTGTGGAAAAGTCTCTGTTAGCTTTGCACATCTGGCTCCTCAATTTTCCCCCATTTTTCTTTGCAGAATTGGACATTAACATGTTATTTTTAAACCATTTGCTATATAGCACTGACTTAACATTTACGGTCATTCACAAGCTTGGGAACAGATCTTCATCAGTTTTTTTTTTTTTGGTAACACTTTATTTTAAGGTGTCCATAATACAGAGTAATTACCTAGTTAATTACTTAGTAGTAGCCATTGAACTTACATGAAACAAAATGTACTTACCATGTAAGTTATGGAACAGCCTGTACTTACAGTTTGTAATTATGTACGTGTAATAGGCAGCGACTGTTACATATACACAGCTACTTATGTAACCAAAAGATTGTTACATATGTGTTGCAGACTTTAAACAACGTAATTATAAAAGTAAGTACACAGACATAAGCTACTTTAAAGTGTATCAAGATTGTAATTAAGTATACTTCATGTGTATCTATAGTGTACACCTTATCTAGCTGCACCTTAGTTTGATTTAACCCACCATTACACAGCTTAAATACATGCAATACCTTTCTAATTACATTACAATTACAGAATATTACACAGGCATAAGCTACTTAAAATAAAGTGTATCAAGGTTGTACTTAAGTGTACAAGTAGCTGTGTAACAGAGTCGGCCTGTTACATATGTGTAACAGTAGCTGCTTATTACATCTACATAGTTATAAACTGTAATTACAGGCTGTTCCATAACTTAGTTACATGGTAAGTACATTTTGTTTCATGTAAGTACTTCGGCTACTACTAAGTACTTAATTAGGTAATTACTCTGTATTATGACTATGATTAGTATTTTCCTTTTAGCAGAAGTTAGCAGAAGTAGGGTACTTCTGTTTTTAATGTGCGTAGTACAGTTTGTGAACATTGTAAAAGAAAGTTGTTTCTGAGAAATATCGATCTGTGTATAAAAATATACAAAGCTAAAAGCATGTTTTCTAATAATATCACCGAAAGGCAGCATGTACAAGGAGAATATCAAAGGACCTAAGACTAAGCCTTGTGGAACACCATTTTTTTTTAACAGTTGTTAGGTCAGACAGCTATACTGAACAGTGACTTACTGTACTATCTCCACGGTCTCTCACTGTGTGTTATAATAGACAAATGGAGTGATTGATGTTGCAGTCAACTGATGGAGTCTAAATGGCTCATGGTTACATTCCCAACATCCACATGATGATTACTCACTACTTTACGTTTGATTGAAAATGATGCCTCATAAGCACATATTAATTCACACAAGCCTTAAACTGTAAGTCAGATTTAATTGTAATGTTTCTATAATCTGTAACATAGCTAATATTTGGCAAGAAAAACTGAATGTAATAAAGTACAAATACAAAAATTCCTGGGATCTGTGGTGTTTAATTCTGAAAGGGGCTTTGAAAGGGCTCTTTGTGCTTTGTAATCAAATGGATTAGAGGGGCTCTGAAAGCCCTCCAATTTAAAACAACCATTCATGCAAAATAAACAGCCTTCCAACATCCAGTGTTGTGTGTGTGTTTGGTGAGTGGACTCATACTGAGATTTTTTCCTGAATTATTTGACAAAGAGAAAAAATATTCAGTAGTGATGAATACGAAATTTTAAGTAAGTAAATATATAAGTATTTCAGCCTATTAAGTTGAAAGAATTTTATTTTATCGTAATTTAAACCATAACTTTATTAATCTACTCAAACTGAATTTTTCAGAGTAAACTATTTTCTTTACTTGATGTAAATGTATGTCCAATAATGTACTAAAAATGGAAACGTTTTTCTTTTGTGTTTTTGACAAGTTTTGCATACAGACAGTAATGTTATCAAAACAATACCAGTTTAACATGGATCTGTAAAAATTACTAAAAATGCTACATTATGCATGTAGTTGGCAATGTCACTTTGTGAAGAAACACTACACCTTTTTTTACGCGTAGGCGATAACGGTATCATTTTCACAAACTAGCACTTTAAAACATCATTGTTGTGTAAATGAACAGCCAAAACGTATAAACATTTCTCCCTTTTTAGTTGAAATGGTGTTGTGTAAATACCCCATTACTTTGATTTTTCATCGTTTGGTCATATCTCATTTTTCTTAAGTATGCTTTTCACTGACATTTGATAGCCACGTACAGTGTTAGCCAAATTGTTGGTCAAGTCATATTCTTTGTTAAAAATTTATAAAAATCATTCACAATAAATGTTGAAATGGTTTGTTTGGTTCTTTGTTTAGATCATAATAGTTTTACAAATGTACAAATAATGATTTTAACTGTACATTTTACAACTAAACTAAGTTAAAACAAACAATTTAAGTTTCAAATCTGGGTCTGGTGACAGGGAAAATAAAATCTACACAAATGTAAAATGTAACAAAATGAATGATGAAAGCATGAAAAAAGTTTACCAGAAAAATGCTTTATTGTGACCTTCATATAAGTTTGTATGTACATATATAGTGCTTATATTGTACAACTAAATCACATATTTAGAGTTTTCTCTACATAGATCCATATACATCACACTAATTTCAATAATAGGCACGTAAGAGTGAGATCTTTCCAACAAAATACCCTATTGCAGAGATAACATCATTCAGCCTTCCTGAAGTGATGGAGAACAAATCTGTCCCAGCAGGATCAGGCACTATCTTTACTGATGCAGGAGTAAAGGGGGGCTTTCTTTGGTGTGACTGTAAAAGTAGTTCTTGTGTAACAGAGCTCTTAACAGCTTCCTTTACAAAGGGATCTTTCCATACCGACTGTCTAGGATTCCTTTTCCTGACTTTTAAGGGGTCAAAGTGTCTACTGTATCTTTGTTACTAATTCCTGGCATATTTTCAGATAAAACACACACATTTACACACACATAATCAGTCATTCATTGCGTGAGTGTTTATAAACACAGATATTGTGTCTCATATTTGCAAAGGAGACCGTCTCAGTTGCTGGTATTGTTTCAAAACAGCCTTTCATACTGTGTATAGTACATGAGTGTGTAAATGACAATGTCCCAGACAGACATATATTCCAGGCATGATCACCTCACTGGGCCCATGTGGCTATCACTCTCAGACCGCCTCAACAGCTCAACAGAAACCACAGTTGTGGGGTGTTTTTGTTTATCTTGTGGTGTCAAACTGTGATTCACGGACCATATTCACACCCAGATTTCTTTGGTCAGTGGTGGACATTCACAACAGTGCTTCCCAGGAGATCCCACCACGCCATCAGTAATGACAGCAAATGCAAAACAGTCATTTCACTAGTGTCAACACAGCACACTCTCAAGAGAAAAAAAAAAAAGGTACAAAAGCTGTCACTGGGGCGGTATATTTTCAGAAGGTACATGTTTGTGGCTAAAGTGCACATATTAATACCTAAAAGGTACAAAAGTTTACATTTTGAAAAGGTGACAGCTTTTGTACTTTTTTTTTTTTTTGAGAGTGCATGTTCTTAAATGGATAGTTCACCCAAAAATGAAAATTCTGTCATCATTTACTCACCCTCAAGTAGTTCCAAACCTGTATGAATGTCTTTGTTCTGCTGAATTCTGCTGGAATTGTTGGAATATTGACTTTTTCCTACTATGGAAGTCAATGGTGCCCCAAAACAGCCTGGTTACAAACTTTCTTCAAAATATCTTCCTTTGTGTTCGGCAGAACAAAGAAATTGTTGGCTCAGAGCCAGGGGATTTCATCCAAGGGCCAATCCCCAGAGGCAAATAAGGGTTACGCGCCAGGGGCTTCGTACCCTTTCTATGTGGTTCAGACCCCGGTTTCTGACTTTGGGTCCCACTCTAGGTCCGTGTTGTCGTCGCAAGATGCTAACGACAGACACTTCCCTCACAGGCTGGGATGTGGTCTTAGATGGCCGTCCAGATCAAGGGATCTGGAGAGGTCATTTTCTCGAATGACAAATCAATTGCCTCAAAATGACGGCTCTATTTTGGGCCCTGAAATACTTCCTCCAGCAGTTGAGAGGCTACCATGTCCTAGTGCGGGTGGACAACACTATGGCAGTCTCTTACATAAATCGCCAGGGCAGACTGCGGTTGCGCCGCCTGAACAAGCTAGCACAGCAGATTCTGCTTTGGGCACAGGACAAGTTCCTGTCCCTCAGGGCGATTTACATCCCCGGGCATATGAATGTGGGAGCAGACTTGCTGTCCAGACAAGCTGTGACACATGGGGAATGGAAACTCCACCCCGAAGTAGTCAGTCAAATCTGGGAAAGATTTTACGAAGCAGAGGTGGACCTCTTTGCTTCACAGGAGACAGCACAATGTCCCCTCTACTTCTCTCTGACTCCTCCAGCTCCCCTGGGTCTGGACGCTATGGCCCATACGTGGCCCAGACTGCGTCTTTACGCATTTCCCCCGATCGCTCTGCTCCCGGGAGTCCTGGCCAAGGTCCGTCAACAAGGGTCTCGCCTCTTACTGATAGCGCCCCGTTGGCCGACCAGAATATGGTTCTCAGATCTAATATCCCTCCTCGACGGCTCGCCGTGGGCGATTCCGGTCAGGAGAGATCTTCTGTCTCAGGCACAGGGGACAGTATTTCATCCCCGGCCCGAGCTCTGGAACCTTCATGTCTGGCCCCTGAGGGGGACCAACTAAGAGATGCTGGACTTCCAGCCAATGTAATAGAGACTATTCTAAGTGCTAGGGCTCCCTCCACTAGAAGAAGTTATGCCCTCAGATGGCGTGTTTTCGAAAGTTGGTGTATGACACACCATGTAGACCCAGTTCACTGCCAAATTGTTTCAGTGCTGGAGTTTCTGCAAGAGAAATTGTCCTCAGGCACATGTCCTGGTACTCTCAGAACCTATGTGGCCGCCATTTTGGCTTGCCATTCTCTGATTGATGGGGTTTCTGTGGGAAAGCACCCTCTAGTCACCCACTTCATTCGTGGAGCCAAGAGGTTAAGGCCGCCCACTAGAGAGGCAGCCCCTTTGTGGGATTTAGCCGTAGTGCTCGAGGGTCTGGTTGACAACCCTTTCGAACAATTAGAGTCAGCGCCTGTCAGGTTTCTGACTCTAAAGATGGTTTTTCTAATGCCATTACTTCTCTAAAGAGAAATGGGGATTTGCAGGCTCTATCAGTCTCGCCATCCTGCCTAGACTTTGCCCCTGGACGAGTCAAAGTTATTTTGCATCCTCACCCTAATTATCTTCCGAAAATTCCATTCTCGACCATGCATCCGGTCCTTCTTGAAGCCTTACTGTGTTCAGTACGTGCTCTGCAGATTTACGTCCACCACACTAGCCAGTGGCGTAAGTCGGAGAAGCTTCCTCCTTTTCTTTGTTTTAAAAAGCAGACTTAATATTTAATAATACTTAATAATCTATTTTGGGTCCTAATTAGGAGACAACAAGCACACAAAGCTTTATGCAATGATGTTTATATTAATCAAGCAGTAAAAATGGCCATTCCCATGCCCAAGACGTCTGCAGATGAGAGTTCAAAGCAAGCACTTGTGGCACAACGTTATCCTGCATCACTTCACAGACAATGAGTAGAAAGAGACTTTTAGATTGACACAACAGTCATTTATTATATTCAACAACAGCAACATTGGCTCGATCAGCGCCATGCATTGTTATACGCCATTCCTACATCATTGCACATGTGCAAAACTTTCCAGTTTCAATTTTCAATCCGATCAAGTGTTTCCACGTCCTATCGAATGGATTAGAAAAGGTTTATTTCAGTCGGTTTAGACATTTTAATTCAGATTGGACTTTTAAAGCGGCCCACTTATAATGTTATCAAGATTTTTACCTCAAAAAACATCATAATTTAGAAGTAATAGGTCTGTCCTGGTTTTAACCCCCTCATCAGAACGCTCTGTTTGAATAGGTGTGGAGGATTGTAGACTCTGCTATGACTGGCTAATAGTTGTGTATGTTTGAGAGCATACATCCTTCACAGATGGACGCTGCTGTGATTTAGATTAAAAACGCATAAATTCTCATTACATATCAAACGATCTGTAATAACAGAAAAAGCAACAGTGACCATGTAATAAAAATCCTGTGTCGAATTGTGCCTTGTTTGTAAACGAATTTGCGGTGAAATGAAGTGAACAAAGGACCAAGTTCTTTCTGACGTGGTCTGGATCTTCATTAAAAATAAAGTTCTTCAAATAAAGGTTATTGTTTGGTTTCTGTGTAGACCTGTGTTTGCCACTCTCATTATTTACACTACACTACACTAATCAGCTGAACAACCACTTAAACTCAAATGGATACCTGGACAATTTTCAATCTGGTTTCCGAGCACATCACAGTACAGAGACAGCGCTCATAATGATAATAAATGATATTCGTTTTAATTCTGATTCTGGCAAAATATCAGTGCTGGTACTTGTAGCGTTTGGACGAATCAGACACACATTTAGTCATTATATTTAATGAATAATTCAGGAAACCCTCTCATTCCACACACAAATTGTGAGGGTCTTTGGACCCTTCTCCTGGAAGAGCACCCTAAAAGGCTCAGTTACCAGGGAAACCATCTGATAAGACTGTTTTATTGCTCAAAAGTATGTGAGATGCGAAGTGCAGTAAGAACAGGCTCTTATGAAACCCACTCCATGCCCATAAAAACAGAACTTTCCTCCCTTTTAATTCATAGAAAACCATTCTTTGAATGAACATACATATCCTTCAGGTCATTGTGTATGTTATTATTCTTCTTGTATATGTTCTTGTGTATTTTATCCTGTTTATGCGTGCTTATAATAGATCACTAGTTAATATCACTTTAACTGTATCATGTTTAGTCTCTGTCAATTCGTCTTCGGACGATTTAATTGAGAGTGTATATTTTATGTTGATACCTATGCAACATATTAGTGTCCTAAGAATCTGAAGTAGTTTGTGCATTAACCCCATGCAAATTTCCATGCTCAGAGACAAAGAGTCATAAAAACTTTCCCTCCAAAAGTTTTAAGAATCCCATTGGCTCTTTGACATCCCAGAGGCGTGACCTCCAAAGCAGATAAAGCTCTCACGTAAGTGACGCCGCCCAGTCTGCGTTTCTGTGATGATTACTGAGAAGATGGGGATGTGAGCTAAACTCTTCTGGACCTTTAAGTTTGCGCCAGGCCTTTGCGGCCTTGACTTTCCATTCAACCAAGGATCCTCAGATCTCAGCAGATCTTTCTTAGCTCTTTTTCCCTTTCCACCTGGGAAGAAACTCCCAATTACCACCGAGCCAGAATAACATCTTTTGGAGTTCGTCACCCTTCAAACCCGGAAGAACTTGAAGAACTCCAACACCGCCAAACTTTCAAACCATCAGAACTTTCATCCAAGACTGCATACGGACACACAAGGCAAAGCAAGTATTGTGCATTTAACGAAACGAAACAGAGGTTTAGTATAAGTTACAGACCCGTTATAAATGGCGCTGATGGTTTTAAACAGGTGGTTAACTGACTCTTTCCATAACTGCATTCTCTGGCTTTCCTGATGGTCTCATCCATCAACTCTCACTAGCCCTTTACCCTTTGTATGAGTGATTGTATGTTTGTTTGTTAGTTTGTTAGTTTGTTTGTTTGTTTGTTAGACTAGTCTGCATTAGTGTTTAGTTAATAAAAGTTGTGTGCACAAATTACATGAGTTTCTGATTCTGCCTTGCATATTAAATGTCCCTTTACGATTTGACCCTTGCTACATGCTCTAATGCATTAATACTCAGGAAAGTATTTTCTGTGGCCAAGAAAATATCCTTTCTTAGAGTTGATATGAACTTAAACTGAATGTTCGCTGGACGAACAGATTAGTTGATGGCAATTTAATTCTGCGACGGTTATTACTGTCAGCCAATATAAATAATTGTAATTAATCATAATTAATTGTAATTATTTATATACAATTCCCTTTTAAGCAAATTTGCTACATACTACTAGATCTTAGTGCTGCGTTTGACACTGTCGATCATAACATACTACTAGAGAGACTGTAAAACTTGATCTGGCTTTCTGGGATGGTACTCAAATGGTTCAGGTCATACTTAGAAGGGAGAGGTTATTATGTGAGTATAGGAGAGCATAAGTCTAAGTGGATGTCCATGACATGCGGAGTCCCACAAGGCTCAATCCTTGCACCGCTCTTGTTTAGCCTGTATATGCTCCCACTAAGTCAAATAATGAGAAAGAACCAAATTGCCTATCACAGCTATGCTGATGATACCCAGATTTACCTAGCCTTATCTCCAAATGACTACAGCCCCATTGACTCCCTCTGCCAATGCATTGATGAAATTAACAGTTGGATGTCCCAGAACTTTCTTCAGTTAAACAAGCTGAAAACTGAAGTCTTTGTATTTGGAAACAAAGATGAAGTTCTCAAGATGAATGCATACCTTGACTCTAGGGGTCAAACAACTAAAAATCAAGTTAGAAATCTCGGTGTGATTCTGGAGACAGACCTTAGTTTCAGTAGTCATGTCAAAGCAGTAACTAAATCAGCATACTATCATCTCAAAAACATTGCAAGAATTAGATGTTTTGTTTCCAGTCAAGACTTGGAGAAACTTGTTCATGCCTTTATCACCAGCAGGGTGGATTATTGTAATGGTCTCCTCACCGGCCTTCCCAAAGAAGACCATTAGACAGCTGCAGCTCATCCAGAACGCTGCTGCCAGGATTCTGACTAGAACCAGAAAATCTGAGCATATCACACCAGTCCTCAGGTCCTTACACTGGCTTCCAGTTACATTTAGGATTGATTTTAAAGTACTTTTACTCATTTATAAATAACTCAATGGCCTAGAACCTAAGTAAATTGCGGATATGCTCACTGAATATAAACCTAACAGACCCCTCAGATCATTAGGATCGAGTCGGTTAGAAATACCAAGGGTTGACACAAAACAAGGGGAGTCTGCTTTTAGCTATGATGTTCCAACCTGGTTCCAACCACCCGCAGTTGGAACCAGCTTCCAGAAGAGATCAGATGTGCTAAAACATTAGCCACATTTAAATCCAGACTCAAAACTCAACTGTTTAGCTGTGCATTTGTTGAATGAGCACTGTGCTACGTCCGAACTGATTGCACTGTATTTTATGTATAAACATTTTCTATTTTTAATTGTTTTATTTTAATTTTAAATCAATTTTTAAATCATTTTAAAAGTTTTTAAATTCTTTGTTTTATTGTTGTAATTATATTTTTTTAATGATTATTTTATTTCCTTTTATGTAAAGCACTTTGAATTACCATTGTGTATGAAATGTGCTATATAAATAAACTTGCCTTGCCTTGCCTACATGCATGAATTGGTGGGCGGGGCTAAACAGACAGTGACATAGTGTTGGGGCCGGGGCTAAACAGTGTCAGTGATGTAGAAGCAGGTGTTGATCTTCTTCTGTGTCTGTGTATGTAATCAGAATACAATGCTCCGTGTAAATGCACCTACTGATGATGCAATCAAAATTCTACATGGCATTCCTGGAAGGCTTTGACCAGGTCCCCCATGAACTTATCTGGAGTGCCCTTCGATTGCACCAGGTCCCTAAGTCCTTTGTCTGATGGATCCAACATCTCTACCAGGACACTACCAGAGTAGTTCACTGCCCTGCGGGAATCTCGCCAGCTTTCAGCATTAGTGTTGGAGTTCACCAAGGATTGGCCTTTTCTATTAATCCTATGCATGGACATAGTACATTCAATCATCACAGCTGTGGAATCTCCTGTACACTGACAATGTTCTACTCACCAATGAAGAGCACCAGATCCTCAATGACCAAGTGCAACAGTGGAAAGATGGGCTGAATGAGAATGGTCTGCGGCACAACCTCAGGAAGACATATGTGGAGGTGTATGTAGAATGCGGCCCACAAATTGTAGGCATAGACTGTCAAGAAGAAAGCGGACTGCTTCAAATACCTTGGCAGACAGGGACAGCCTGTTAGATGCATGTGCATGTCAACGCCACATGGTCAAAGTAGCGCCAAGGCATGAGCCCTAAGAAGTGGAAAGAGATGTACTGAAAAGTGAACCCTGCAACAGTGTGGGACAAACATTATCAACCCAGGCTCATTGGAAATACGTGCCTCTACATTTCTGCAACCCCGTAATTATGTACCTTACTGTATGTTTCGCGGCAATTTCAAAGTGAAATGTCCAGAGAGTGGCGCTAAAACACATGTTTAATACGTGACCGTGGCACGTTTTTATTACGTTGGTACAGGTACGTATTGCAGCGTTTTTATTATGCTGATTGAGGTACGTTTTGCGGCCATTCAGAATTCAAATATCCGGTGAGTGTGCTAAAGATTAATGCTCTATCATGTTGGAAATAACCCCTACACCAAACCCAAACCTAAACCTACCCAATAGTGTTAACAAATGCAAAAGTAGTATAAAAACTTATTCGCTGATGCAGCCATGCTATTTTAACTTCCTTATGCGGATTTGAGCTGTTTAGTCGAACCGTAGTTTCACAGGGATTCGTACCGGAGCTCTTCATCACCTAAGTGCAACACCGTATCGCATGAGCTACCGAGTAAATCTACTGGATTAGAAAACTCATGCATATGAAGCTGTATATGTGACGACAACTTTCAAAAGTATCAGTTTTCAAATCATGCAGGATGTTAAAATTGTTTTGAAGTCATAACATAACATTCTGCAACTAATTGTGTGAAAATTAGCCTTTATTAATCAAAAATATACCTGTAAATCATACTTTTGTGTGAAAAGGAATAAAAGTTGTCGGAGTTTTACTGCCTCTAGTGTTCATTTCAACTGGAAACTGCAGCGATTTTTATGTATAGGCAGGTTTTTTTTCAGTTGTGCAGAAATGTATGAAGCGGAACGTTTTTACAATGAGCCTAGGTTGAACATTATAGAAGGATAGAAGACTGATGATGCAAACATCGTTGCTGTCTGGACCCAAAAGTACAATGTGGAAAGAAACACAGGGCAGAGTTAGGAGGAATTGAATTCAGGTTCAAACAATTTTATGAATTAATTTCAGGCCAAAAAGGCTATTTTCTATTTGCAGTGCTGTAGTGAAATATAAAGCACAGCTCATACAGAAGTCACTTTCAAATCATGCAGATTTCTGTTCAGTGAGACAAATGCATAACCTCAGTAGCATGCTATTGAAATGACTGAATTTTGCCTGCCAGTATTGGCTGAACACTGATGACTGTACCTTTAGGCTGTTTTCACCAATGCTTTGATTGCCTGGTCTAGATCTGAAATGGTCCCACTTTATATTAGGTGGTCTTAATTGCTATGTACTTACATCAAAAAATAACTACAATGTACATATTGTATTCTTATTATATTGCAAAACACTTTTGCTGCTATTAAGGTGGGATACGGGTAAGGTTAGGGACAGGTCTGGTGGTATGGGTAGGTTTAACGGTGGGTTAAACTGTAAGAGATGGGTCAACAGTGTAACTATAAATGTAATTACAGAAATTAATTATAGATGTAATTACATGCAGGTATTTTTAAAATATAATTACAATGTAAAAACATGTATGTACACAATAAGTGCATTGTATCAAATGATTAATTTTAAATGTAAGTTCAACGTAGTTAAGGCCACCTAATATAAAGTGGAACCTCTGAAATTAATTCCTCCTGCTTCTGCCCCACAGGTTTCTTTTCGCATAGTACTTTTGAGTCCAAATGGCAGAGATGTTAGCGCCATCAGTGTGAGTATTGCCATAATTACTAGTGACAGCTGTTTACCACTGTTACTTGGTAATAAAAATGGGGATGACACCAGTTTCACTGTGTGATTGAAGTATTTGCCCCTTTGGATTTATCACCAACACTTTATATGTACACAACAGCACTTGTGTTTGCTTGTTTATGAGACAAGCAGCTGTGTGACTGTGAGCATGAAAAGATAAAATGATATGTCATAAATATCTGTTGACTTCTGCAACTTAGGACAGATTGCTTTCATAACAATTGTGAACTGCATCAGAGTTCACACGAACAGATGCAGAGAAATCTCTCTGAAGATAAAAATGCTTTATGGCAACAATGTTCTTTATATGAAAACAGGATCTTTTGGCAGAAATGTTACACTGTTCAGCAACACTCCCCAGTAGCAGTGAATATTGTCACTGTGCTGAAAATGTGTTTTATCATCGTTGTTTTGTATTAATTTTTAGCCAGATTTATAAATGTATTAATTCTTATACCTACTGCATGAGTTGCTTTGTGTTAATTATAGTTTGTGTCATTGTAAATACATTCTACCTATACTTTAAGGGGGCAGTTTACCCAAAAATTTAAATTCTGTCATAATTTACTCACCTTCATATCATTTCAAAACTGTATGACTTACTTTTTCTATAGAACATCAATAAAATATATCTTGAGAAATGTCTCAAATGTTTTTTTGTTTGTTTGTTTGTTTTTTTTCTCTCTCCATACTATAGAAGTCAATGGTAATGAAAACTGTTTGGTTACCAAATTTTTCAAAATATATTTTTGGTCACACTTTGTTTTAAGGTCCAATTCTCGTTATTAACAAACAATTAACTACAACTTTTGCCTCAATAAACTCCTAATTTGCTGCTTATTAATAGTTAGTAAGGTAGTTTAGGTATTGGGTAGGATTAGGGATGTAGAATATGTTCATGCAGAATATGTGCTTTACAAGCGTTAATAAACATGTTAATAATATGTTAATAATAGGCATGCTAATAAACAACTAGTTAATTGTGAGAATTGGTCCCTAAACTAAAGTGTTACCATACTCCCCCACCCCCCCCCCCCACCCCCCCCACCCCCCCGTTATGCATAAAGAAAGTGAGTAAATTATTTTATCTGAGTTTTTGGGTGAACTAACACTTTAATTATGCAACAGACTGAACAAATGTGACCCTGGACCACAAAACCAGTCTTAAGTCGCTGTGGTATATGTGTAGCAATAACCAAGCCAGCAGCCATATCACCCTGCAGCCCAAGACTGGTTGCCCACTGAAGCTAAGCAGGGTTGAGCCTGGTCAGTACCTGGATGGGAGACCTCCTGGGAAAACTAGGTTGCTGCTGGAAGAGGTGTTAGTGAGGCCAGCAAGGGGTGCTCACCCTGTGATCTGTGTGGGTCCTAGCACCCCAGTATAGTGATGTGGACACTATAGTGTCAACAAGCACCGTCCTTTGGATGAGACGTTAAACCGAGGTCCTAACTCTCTGTGGTCATTAAAAATGTTTAAAAAGGTTTGACCCCGGCATCCTGGCCAAATTTGCCCACTGGCCTCTGACCATCATAGCCTCCTAACAATCCCCATATTTGCTGAATGGCTTCATCACTCTGTCTCCTCTCCACCAGTAAGCTGGTGTGTGGTGGGCGTTCTGGCGCACTATGGCTGCCGTCGCATCATCCAGGTGGATGCTGCACACTGGTGGAGGTTGAGGAGATCCCCCCCCTTGTACTGTATGTAAAGTGATTTGAGTGCCTAGAAAGGCGCTATATAAATGTAATGAATTATTATTATTATTAAAAATACATTGTATGGGTCAAAATTATTGATTTTTCTTTTATGCCAAAAATCATTAGGATATTAAGTGAAGATCATGTTCCATGAAGATATTTTGTAAATTTCCTACTGTAAATATATCAAAATCTAGATTTTGATTAGTAATTTGCATTGCTAAGAACTTCATTTGGACAACTTTAAAGGCGATTTTCTCAATATTTTGAGTTTTCTGCACCCTCAGATTCCAGATTTTTAAATAGTTGTATCTCGGCCAGTTTTGAAAAATTGACACTTATGGCTGGTTTTGTGGTCCAGGGTCACAAATACATACAAAACTAAATTCATACTTTCAAATAGCTATAAAGAGTTCACTGAAGGGTTATGTGAAATCTTTAAATGTTACATTTACATATTTACATTTTACATTTACATTTACTTTTTTCGATAGCACTTTAGAATGGGGACTAGTTGCTAATTAGCTTGTCTATTATTAACATATTGGCTGTTTATTAGTACTAATAAAGCACATATTCTGCATGGACATATTCTACATCCCTAATCCTTCCCAATACCTAAACTTACTAATTACCTTACTAACTATTAATAAGCAGCAAATAAGGAGTTTATTGAGGTAAAAGTCATAGTTAATGGTTTGTTAATGGCGAGAAATGGACATTAAAATAAAGTGTGACCACTTTCGATCTTCTCAAATGTGCTAATGCGCACCTGAAAATATGAGTCAACATTACATTATTGACTCAGACTACAGCAAAAGCTCTAGTCTGAAAGCATCCTTAAAGTTACTGAAGAGACAGCTGTTTAGTTTCCCATCCAAATATTTAGTCATTCTCAGGAATTACTTCAACTTGCATGCATAATCTTCCACTTCTTGTATCGTGACCATAAATGAAAATAATATTCCTATATTTGTACTATACTGTAACTTCATTTCGCCTTTTGGATTGCATACAGGTAAACACACGTCAGATGGAACTATTGTTTTCTCCAACTTCCCTGAGTAAATCTATAGACTGAGCTGAACTTATATAAACCATTTAAACCTACCGACAGTCATGGCAGGGTCTTCACTCCACTGTTTTTGCATTGTGTGCTGCCCTCTGGCGCAGATCTCCAACTAATTGGCTCACTCTTTAGTGAGGGGGGAGAGATATGAGGGTCTTTAATCTGGAAAATGTGTCTCATTCCCACCAGATGGTTTTAATGAGTGCGGCAGAAGCCGATCCAGAATCCCAGTGAATGGAGTTGACGTCTTTGGGCCTGGGCTTATTCCATTGGGCCTCTCTGAGGGCATTCTGCTTTCCACTAAGAATAAAACTCCTTCATAAGTCCTCCACTCCTGCTGTAACCTCTGCATGTCCCAATGTGCACACAGAAATGTTAATTGCAAAGGGTGAAGAGTGTAGCGATGACGTATGTGCTGACAGACAGCGCTCATGTGGTCCGCAGTTGATGCTCTGACTGCGCTCGCACTAATAAAGAGATTCACACACTCAAATACAGTTAATCATACTGACACACATGTGCTTTCTGAAGTACATGCTTTATTATATGAGGTACAGTTCCTCTTGCTCTAGAGCTTTACGACTTTAAAACATGTACAGCATGCTGCTTTACTGCAGACACACAGTTTAGTAAGTCTCTATTAAACCAAACTGCCATTTAATTAAACAATTACACTCATTCAACTTTTTCAGCGATTTTGTAGGAGAGTGTGGATTTTACTAAAACCTTTTCAGCATGTTTGAAGGTACTAAATGCATGCATATTACTAGCATACTGGATATTTATTAGTAAGGTTACACTTTATTTTAAGGCCTAAGACTTTTGCCCCAAACTTCTAATTTTCTGCTTATTAATAGTTAGTAAGGTAGTTGGTAGCATCTGCTAAATGCATTTAGCAGATGCTTTTATTCAAAGCAACTAACAAAAGAGGAACAAAAGTAATTCCTCAAAGAGACACTTTCTGAATCTAGACTCAAGCATGCTATAATGGTTATGCATGTGCTACAATGGCACCAAACTACAACATATTTTGTCAATCATTTGTGCAGAATATTAATTGCCGTATTTTATTTATGTCAAGCCAAGCTGTTGACTTTTTGGCAAACACAGGGACTTTTTGCCATTTGGACCAGTCTTGCTTTTGGTTGTTGAGAACAATGCATTGTTTTAACGTGATCATATCTTTTACAAATAATCATCAACACTTTAGAATACTATTCCATCATTAATGAATAACGACACAGAACCAAATTAATAACATATCATTGACATTCTATCAGCTCTTATTGACTGAAAACTCAGATTATCAAAATATTAAGTAATAGCATAGTAATAGCAGGTAGTTCACTATTAGCTATTCAATAACTATTTTTCATACCTCCCAGAGGACTACTATATATGCTACAATACTATATAAATATACAACTACTGTATACAGGTTCATAATTAATGTTAAGTGCATAAATGTAAATCCCTAAAGCTGACTGGAAATCTGTCAACACAAGACAAGAAAAAAATCTGTGTTCACATCAGCATCAATGGCTTAACACTTTAGAGCATATTCATGCTATAATGACACCAAGCTATGACATATTTCGCAGAATATTAATGTCAGTATGTTACTTATGTCAAGCCCAGCTGTTGATGTTTTGGCAAACACAGGGTCTTGCTGACATTTGGACCAGTCTGATGCCAACCCCAGTGAAATGTGATCCACCTAAATACGGTTTTCCCACGTCAGATTAGTCCCGGTCAGATTAATCTGATCACACACCAGTCTGACTGCATTGGGTTCCTGGAAAACCACAATCACCCTAGAAAAGGCGTAGAGGGATCTTCTTTTATGATTCTGGGATAAAGTGAGTATGTTTAAACAGCATGTTTTGGCACAGTTTCACTCAACTTTTCCCTGGAGATGAGTTTAGTCACTATGTATTAACCATTTATCCTGTATTATGGCCTATTACAATAGATTTAAAAGTATAAAAACACAATCTACACTATTGACAACACTTTCAATATTTGTTTGAGCCACAGAGGCTTAAAATATAATGAAAATGTAATTCTTTAGTCATTAACCTTATAAATCTCTTTTTATAGAGTACAGGCTGACGTAACTAATTACTTCCCTTGTGAAAAAGAAGTACACGCTAGCATACTTTTAAAAATATACTACAGGAATAATATGCTTTAAAAGAATATAAGTGTGAACTGAAAGTAATGTTTTTGGACACATTAATAAGATGTCACAGTATAAATTTATATCGAGTGCAATTAGTTGAACTTAAGACAGTTTTTTTTTACCCACTTAAGTACATCTTTATATGCAATTTTCAGTAACACTTTATTTTGATGGTCCCCTTTGTGCATTCTGTTGACTATAAGTTTTGCTGCAACTATGTGTCAACTAACTCTCATTAGAGTATTAGTAGCCTGTCTGCTTAATATGTGCTAATTCTTTATTGTGATGGTCGCCCAACAGACATTTTACTGACTATCAGTAACTTTGCAAGTACATGTCAACTTATTCTAACCCTAACCCTACCAGTCTATTAATCCTATACTAACACTCCAGTGAGTGTTGCAGATTGTTGTAGAGTTAGTAGATATGTAGGTGCAGCATTACATATAGTCAGCTGAATGTGCAAAAGGGACCATAAAAATCAAGTGAACCTCAATTTTCAAGTTGGAAAGTGTTAATTAGAATAGTTTGCAAGCATAATTATAAAAATAATGAGGCTGTAAAAGTGGACTAGTGATTGGATGAGTTTAGATAACACTTCAGGGTCACACTTTATTTTAAAGTATAATTCTTGCTATTAACAAACCGTTAACTATGACTTTTGCCTCAATAAACTCCTAATTTTCTGTGTATTGATAGTAAGTAAGGTAGTTGTTGAATTAGTTATGTTTAGATATGGGGTTGGATTAAGGGATCTAGAGTATGGTCATGCATTAATATGTGCTTTATAAGCAGTGTTGGAGAAAGTTACTTTTAAAAGTAATGCATTACAATATTGTGTTGCTCCCTAAAAAAGTAACTAATTACGTTACTTAGTTACTTTTATGGAAAGTAATGCATTACATTACTTTTTTTGCATTCCTTTTGTGTTACTTTTTAAATCTGGGCTGGGCTTGCTTGTTTGTTTTTAATATAAAAAAGTTATATTTTTAGGAAAATGTAAAAGCCCTTTCACACCAAAAGGTGAAATGAATAAGCCTCAGGCTGAAGGAAAAGTAGTCACGTAATTCATGTCTGTACAGTAAAATGCATGAGAAGAGATTTCTCTCAACATGGGGACAGGAGAGCTGTCAGTCAATAAATGAGAAACAAAGTAACTGGTGTTACTTATTTGAAAAAGTAGCAAAGATATTTTCTTGTAAATTAAAAAGTAGTGCGTTACTTTACTAGTTACTTGAAAAAGTAATCTGATTACGTGACTCGCATTACTTGTAATGCGTTACCCCCAACATTGTTTATAAGTACTAATAAACAGTCAATATGCGAGGAAATATGCATGCTTTTAAGCAGCTAGTTATTAGTGAATAGAGTTCCTTAATCTAAAGTATTATCATGAGTTTATCTGTTCAGTGTGATGATGTTTATTGTCACCAACAACCTCTGTTAGTCCCATTTAGACACTTGATAGCAACCACCTTTTTCAAGACACATGAAAGATTTAAAAATCATGAATGGGATGAATGCAAAAATGCTTATGTGTTTCCAGGTTTTAGGATTCATCCCTGCAGCACTATATGACAGTCAATCCCAGAGGGAAATCAATATAACTCTTGGAACAGGGAGAAAAGCATGCTTTTAATTGGTGTATATTCATTCATTCATTTATTTTTATTTTTTTTACTTTACTGAAGACACCATGTCAATATACATAATGGTCTGACCTTCAGTTGTTATCAAATGCTGTGACCAAAAGACAACTGATGATTTGTCCATAGCTTTAGCTAGTTATTAATTATTTATTTGGTTTCTGATTGAATAAACATGGTTTCACTCCTCTCCTTAACTTTTAAAATCAAACTTAAAAAAGTGTCTAATTCACATTAAAGTTTATATTTCAATTGATTAAATCTCTCAAGTATAAACCCCGATGTTTGGCTCAGCTTCCGACATTAGTTAATGTCCAAAACCACTCAAGAGAAAAACAAGCCTTCATCTCCAAGATCTGTGTCCCGTTTCACAGGGCTGGCATCGTTTCCACCTTCATCTCTGCAGTCCTTCGGCATTCATATTTATTTTGTGCCGAGATGTGAAATCTGGTCCGTGCGTTTAAACCCAAATCAAACACTGCGCTGTAGTTTCTGCACTCTTGGAGGCATATTTCCCTTATGTGTCCTACCACATCATTTCCATTTTTAACATTCAGTTACCGTTATGATATTAGGCAGTAGAGTGTTTATTTTCGTGTTGGATGTTCACCCAGCAGCTTTGTCTTGTTGTGCATTGGATTTGCACTTGTCTGCCTCGCCTTTGGTTGTGGAGAACAAAGCATTGTTTTAACATGGTGGTATCTTGTACAAATAATCGCCAACTCTTTAGATAACTGTTCTGTCATTAATGAATAACTACAGAGACACAAATGAGTAACACAATATTAACATTCTAGCAACTAATATTAACTAACAAAAAACCCTTCTAATTAATGAATTAGTAAGTAATAACACAGTAATAGCAGGTAGTACACTATAGAGGGTATGCACACGGCGTCACCGTCGGCTGGAGTGACTGCGGTTCCCCCCACTGAGTGGCAAAAAGACTGAATGGCAGCATTGGTTTTCAGCGGGAACACATCTAAAACGAGACAGAGCTTTGCAATTGACTGTACAAATAGATTTGACATGAAATCTGAGGTATACTTTTACAGACTGCCGAAGCTACAGAAAAGAGAAGCAAACGGATCGCTGAAATTCAAAGAAACAAATGGATTTCAGGCAGTGAAACACAGTTATCATTTTGAATTTTGTGGTAAAATCATATTGTTATGTATCGCACTGATAATTCACCAGTTAAATATTTACCATCTTATATTCTGCATAACTGGATGTTTTTAAATAAACACTGACAAAAGCTGTATAATTTTTTGGGCTGGACGATATGACAATATAAATAACATTGATATAAGTGATCACCCGGATTTAGACCAACCTATTTTGTATTTATAAAATGTGTTCACAGGCAAATTTGCTTCGCGTATTTCCCCGGCGTCGAAATCAGGCACAAATAAATGTCAGGAAACATGATTCCTGGCTACATATCAATATCCATGGACCACTGGATCTTTGGTAAGTTGTAAGGAAAACTGTATCGAGTCCAACAATCTTTAGTTTAAACTAATTATCATTTGATTTACTCACGTTTGTGCAGTTTCCCTATTAAATCCAGTCATGCAGCAGGCTCTTTTGCCACTCAGTCCAGCTGAGCGGGTGTGTTTTGGTAATCATGGTAATCCACTAGTAATGACTCCACTAGTAAAGAACAGTATTCTAAAGTGAATGACATTCAGTCATTACCAGTAAGTTACCATGAATCTCACAGTAACAATTTAGTTTAGGGACCAGTTCTCATTATTAACTAGTTTTTTACACTATATAAAAAAAATGCTGGGTTAAAAACAACCCAACTTGGGTTATTTGGCAACCCAGCGCTGGGTAAATACTGGACAGAACACATGCTGGGTTATTTTGACCCAGCTGGTTGGGTTAAGGGTTTTTACCCAAGATCCTGGGTTGTTTTATTTAAGTCAACTATTGTTTAAAAAGTACTATACTGCTGGCTTAAAATATGCAGGAAATTAAAAATCACACACAGAATTACTAATTAATTACAATTAATAAGCAAGAACACCCATAGACAAAAATATAAGACAAATTGAATTTATTTGGGTGAATACATAATTTACAGTACACTTAAAATCGTTTATCAAGCATTATAGACATAAAAACTGTAACATTTAAAAAGAAGCACTTTAATTTAAGTGTATTCAACCGCTCTCCCTTTTTACCGAAATAGTGCTAAATCTCGTGCTGGTGCATCACCAAAATCTGAGCCGGTGATGGGGTGCTGTTCGCCTTCAGACCGCCGCCTCGCGTTTCACTCATACCTGAAAGATGCCGTAAACCTGCCCATAAACAGTTCTGCTGTCAGGGTTCTGTCGTGTGTGTCATGTGTTCCTGCCTCTTGTGTCCTTATTTGGTTTGTTTCCTGTCCTTGTTTCATGTGATTTATTAGTTAAGTCTGTGCAGCTGTGTGTCTCATTATCTTGTGTATATTAGTTCATGCCCGTTCAGTTTCGTGTTGTCTGGTCTACTCGTTACTCCCCGGTGTTCCTGTGTCTGCCTTGCCTTGTCTTGCCCTGATGTCATTATTAAAGACTATTATTTGAGTTACATCCTCGTCTGCGTGTTCCTGTATCCTCCCTCGTGTGTGCACCGTGACAACTGCGATTGGAGAACATATGTTAACATTGAATTATATTCAGTTTTATAGCGAATAAAATCAGTTTATGTTATGCAAGGTAAAAGGCGTTTCCACCATGCGAAACCGCTGCTGACGCATTTAGCTGACTGACATTTTGTCATTGTATGTTGTGTTGCGTAAAATATCATTTACAGTACCGTGAAGACTTTATAAATTAAATAAAATGTGTACAAACCTTTATATCGCTGTAGAAGTGCACCAAATAAGCGGCGCTGAGAACCGCTCTCTCCTGTAGAGGACTCAAAAAGCCCTCGCTCTGACTGGAACTTAGCCGCTGGGATGTTTCGTCAGAGGAAGGGAAGGTGGTGTAGTTTCAGCTGTCAGGGAGATTGACCCAGTCACTAACCCAAGGGCTGGGTAACACAAAAACTACCCAGCAGGCTCAACCCAGCGGTTTGGGTAGAAAAAAAATAACCCAGCAGCTTAGTTACAGAAAAACTACCCAGCACCTGGGTAAAACATATTAAAAATAACCCAGTAAAATGACCCAACAAGATGGACCCAGTATTTGGGTTAAAAAAATAACCCAGCATTTTTTAGAGTGCACAAAAACTACTCAGCACCTGGGTAAAAATATTAAAAACAACCCAATAAAATGACCCAACAGGCTGAACCCAGCATTTAGGTTAAAAAACAACAACAACAACAGCACTATTTAGAGTGTAGCATGCATATTACTAGCATACTGGCTGTTTATTACCAATAAAGCACACATTAATGCCTTACTCTGCATGACCATATTTTAGATCCCCTCATCCACCCCATACCTAAATTTGATAACTACCATATTAACTATTAATAAGCAGCAAATTAGGAGTTTATTGAGTCATAGTTGATAGTTAATAATGAGAATTGGTCCTCAAACCAAAGCGTGACCATCCTCACTTTAGAATACTATTCCAAATAATTAGTAACACTTGAATCGTTACAAAACCTTACAAAACACTCTGTTATTCATTATAAAACACTAGTTGTTATTCACTTTAGAATACTGATCCAAATAATTAGTAATTTATTTAGAAGGATTTAGTAATACTTGAGTCATTACTAGTGGATCCCCATGATCATCACTTCAGAATTAATGATACATTATGCATTATTCATATTAATTTTCAGCCTGCATATAGTAGTTCTTAGCAGGGAGGAATGAAAAAAAAAAAAAAAAAAAAAAAACAACAACTGATCATTACTGATCAACTAATAGTGAATTATCTCATTCAGCTAGTACTATTACTTACTAATTTGTTAATCAGAGTTTCTTGTTAATTAATAGTAGTTACTAGAGTGTCAATATTGCATTACTCAGGTGTTCTTGTGTAGTTATGATGGAACAGGGTTATACTTTATTTTAAGGTGTCCTTGTTACAGTGTAATTATGCATTTAAGTACTGAGTAATATTAATTAAGTACATGTACTTAGTATATGGTCAGGGTTAGGATTAGGGTTTGGCTTAGGGTTACTTGCATGCAATTATGCATAATTTATGGTTATTATAATAGTAAGTACATGTAACATGTGTAACAAGGACACCTTAAAATGTTACCCGGAACAGTATTCTAATGTGTTTCCATACAGCCCACTTATTTCTATCTTTATGCTTGTATCTTTTTTGATTTCATACTGCTGTAATGAACTACACAGTAAAAAAATTGAACGTTCGTTCTGCATTTTAAAAACTATTATCTAAAAAAGTTTTGATTACTGGCTATATGAGATCCACCTTTGCTATTAACTGAGGCAACAATATAGTGAGACTTATATTTAAAAAATTTTTTAAGCATCTTACAGATCCTGTAAGGTTTAGATTTATGGTCATATCTGTGCCATTGAGAATATAGTATGTGCAGGTTTGTGTGTGTGTTCAGAGGCTCAGACATCTGTTAATGATTGTGCAGATGTTGGGGGAGGTGGGGCGGGGGGGTCTTAACAACAGGAGCTGTATTGTGTTGTGTCTCTGCTTTGCATTGGGCTCATTTTTGGCTCTCTGGTTCTGGGTGTGCTCAGTGCCTGATGTCTTTCTCCGTGTGCATTCACAAAAAAACTCTCACCATGGAAGCCTATTAAAGAAAACAATGGTTTCATAATAGCACTCATGACTAATAAACATCATTGGATCATATAATGGATTCCTTGGGTTATATTACATTGCTGTAATGTCATGAAGCGTTACTGATCTTTTAAGAATTATATAATGACTTATTAATGAAAGCTTTTATTTAGGACAGAGTACAGATGGGGCCAGTGGGACCTGTGCACATGGGACCTCATGGTGAGACAGACCCAGAAAAAAAGCCACAACAGATGCAAAACAGGTAGATTGTCACAAAAAGGTGCTCAGAGTGATGATGTTTAATGTCACAGTATTAACATTCTAATAACTAAAAACTCTGATTAATAAATTAATAAGTAATAACACAGTAATAGCAGGTCGATCACTATTATCTAATCGGTAATTACTATTTGTTTATACCTCCCATAAAACTACTATATACACACACTATATACACTACATGCTATCTACGACTGCTGTAAACAGGTTTATAATGAATGTGAATAATGCATTAATATCCTAAACTGAAGATCATGGTAATCCAATATTAATGACTCCACTAGTAAAGAACAGTATTCTAAAGTTAAAAGCATGATAGCTTTTGTAAGGTTTTGGAGAGTAATTCCTTCTGAGGTGTTGCTACAATTTATAGCAATATTCTCAGTATTTCTTGAAACAGGCACAGTATGTAGTTGAAGTGCTAGTGCATTATTAGTATCATTGAGGTACATTATTTAGTAAGCTAAATCCGATGTTTGTACTGGCAACTGTATACAGGCCACCAGGGCACCACACAGACTTTATTAAAGAATTTGCTGATTTTCTATCTGAGTTAGTATTGGCTGCAGATAAAGTCTTAATTGTTGGTGATTTTAATATTCATGTCGATAATGAAAAAGATTAGGATCAGCATTCATAGACATTCTGAACTCTATTGGGGTTAGACAACATGTCTCAGGACCTACTCATTGTCGAAATCATACTCTAGATTTAATATTGTCACATGGAATTGATGTTAATGGTATTGAAATTCTGCAGCAAAGTGATGATATCTCAGGTCATTATCTAGTCTCGTGTAAATGCCACAGCTAAAACTGTAAATTCTACTCCTTGTTACAAGTATGGTAGAACCATAACTTCTACCACAAAAGACTGCTTTGTAAATAATCTTCCTGATTTATCTCAATTCCTCAGCATATCCAACAGCACAGAAAAACTTGATGTAACAGAAACTATGGACTCTCTCTTTTCTAGCACTTTAGATATGGTTGCTCCTTTACACGTAAGGAAGATTAAGGAAAAGTGTCCAACACCGTGGTATAATGAGCACACTCGCGCCCTAAAGAGAGCAGCCCGGAAAATGGAGCGTTTTGCTTCATTTTTCGTATTGCTTGGTGGGAAGGTACCCTATCCTACAGAAAAACATTAAAAACTGCAAGATCTGATTACTTTTAGTCTCTTTTAGAAGAAAACAAACATAACCCCAGGTATGTATTCAATACAGTGGCTAAATTAACAAAAAATAAAGTATCAGCAGGTGTTGACATTTCCCAACAGCACAGCAGTAATGACTTTTTGAACTATTTTACTTCCAAGATCGATACTATTAGAGAGAAAATTGTAACCACGCAGTTGTCAGCTACAGTATCGCATCAGATGCACTATAGATCCCCTGAGGAACAAATCCACGCATTCTCTACTATAGGAGAGAAAGAATTCTATAAACTTGTTAAATCATCTAAACCAACAACATGTATGTTAGACCCTATTCCATCTAAACTACTAAAAGAGGTGCTTCCAGAAGTCATAGACCCTCTTTTGGCTATTATTAATTCGTCATTGTCATTAGGATATGTCCCCAAAACCTTCAAATTGGCTGTTATTAAGCCTCTCATTAAAAAAAACACAACTTGACCCCAAAGATCTAGTTAATTACAGACCGATCTCGAATCTCCCTTTTCTGTCAAAGATACTAGAAAAGGTAGTATCCTCACAATTATATTCCTTCTTAGAGAAAAATGGTATCTGTGAGGATTTCCAGTCAGGATTTAGACCGTTTCATAGTACTGAGACTGCTCTCATTAGAGTTACAAATGACCTGCTCTTATCATCTGATCGTGGTTGTATCTCTTTATTAGTTCTACTGGATCTTAGCGCTGCGTTCGACACTATCGATCACAGCATTCTTTTAAATAGACTAGAAAATTATGTTGGCATTAGAGGAAGTGCACTGGCATGGTTCAAATCATACTTGACGCCCGTGATTTTAAGCTAGCTGTTACGGGGCTAGCAGAGGGCGTGAGACGTGCGGATCCATTCGCAAGCTTTGCAACTATGTGGTAATACAGGCAGGAGTCGGGGAGACAGCAAACAGGTATGGCAAGGGTAAGACACAGTGCAATCCATGGAGCAAGCGTGGGTCGACGGTCGAACAGTATCCAAAGGGCAAGGCAGAGGAAGATAATCCAGGTGAGAGCAATAATCCAAACGGGAGCGAACAGAGTCCAAACGGCAAGGCGAAAGGGTTAATCCAGGAAACACAGGCAGGGTCAGACACCTGCAGGGGAAAACCCGAGACCACGGCAAAGGCAAGGCAAGACTAAAACTATGGCTGGCTCCGTGATGCTATCCCTTGGAGAGTGATAAATGCATGCAATACTCGGCACCGAAACTGAGAATGTCCAAGGTTTAAATAGTGTGAGTGTGAATGAGAGTCAGCTGTGGGTGATCAGCACAATCAGGTGTGTGTTGTCAGTGCAATGGATTGTGGAAATGCAAGTCCCAGTGTACTGTGGTGTGAGTCCATGTAGGTAGTGGGTGACCTCTGGTGGTGATTGTCCGAGTGAGAGCAGGACCTGATTCGTGGCCCCCCCAGGAGGCGGCTTCGGGCTCTTATAATCCCAAGGAGGGGCCCCGGTGGAGGCGGAGGCGGAACAGGGGAGGGACGGAGGGCCAGGTCCGTGAGGAAGTGGGAAGACCAGGGACCTGCAGACTGGACATTGGAAACAGGGGAGACTAGGCGGAACCGGAGAATGGGGACAGAGCAAGGCCACCAGAGGTGAGACAGTGACACGGAGCCGGGTCTAGAGGAAGGCCACCACGGCGGAGCAGAAGACCACCAGACTTGAGCGGAAGACCACCACGGCGGAGCAGAAGACCACCAGACGTGAGCGGAAGACCACCACGGCGGAGCAGAGGACCGCAGACTGAGCAAGAAGACCACCCAACCCAAGCGGCAGACTGGGCCGGAAGCCATGGCAGGGACTGGGACCTGGGAGAAACAAGAAACAGAAGAACACAGGCCACCATGGCGGAGCAAGGCCACAGATCGGGACAGAAGGCCACCAGACCGGACCAGAGGACCACCACGGCGGAGCAGAAGACCACCAGACCTGAGCGGAAGACCACCACGGCGGAGCAGACGGGACTGGAAGCCATGGCAGAGTCTGAGATCTGGGGAAAACAGAGACAGACAACACAGGCAGAACATTCATAGTCTCAGGGGGCACGGCTATAGCCGTGACAGGACAGGGCAAGAGTTCAAAGACGGCCTCTTTAGCCGTGACAGGACAGGGCGAGAGCTCACAGACGGCCTCTTTAGCCGTGACAGGATAGGGCGAGAGCTCACAGACGGCCTCCTCAGCCGTGACAGGACAGGGCGAGAGCTCACAGACGGCCTCTTTAGCCGTGACAGGACAGGGCGAGAGTTCGCAGACGGCTTCTTTAGCCGGGACAGGACAGGGCGAGAGTTTGCAGACGGCTTCTTTAGCCGTGACAGGCCAGGTCGTGAGTTCAGGAACGGCCTCCGTGGCCGTGACAGGGCAGACAGTGAGTTCAGGAACGGCCTCCGTGGCCGTGACAGGGCAGACAGTGAGTTCAGGAACGGCCTCCGTGGCCGTGATAGGGCAGACAGTGACAGTGAGTTCAGGGACGGCCTCCGTGGCCATGACAGGGCAGACAGTGAATTCAGGAACGGCCTCAGTGAATTCAGGAACGGCCTGCGTGGCCGTGACAGGGCTTACAGTGAGTTCAGGAACGGGCGCCACCACTTCGGGAGGTTCTGCAGCGGAAGCCGCCACCTCTGGTGGTTCTGTAGTGGGCGCCGCCTCCTCTGGAGGTTCTGCAGCGGAAGCCGCCACCTCTGGAGGCACTGGAGCAGACTTGTGAACAGGAGAGGCCTCAGGAACAGCCTCGTGGACAGGAGAGACCTCAGGAGACCAGAGTGCAGCCCACAAACTCAAAATGGCAACCGCCGCGACGCCCAGCGAGGCTCAGGCGTGGCGGCCATCTTGGCCGGGGACTCAGGCGGCCATCTTGGCCGGGAGACTCAAAGCCGTCGCGGCCATCTTGGCCGAGGACTCAGCGTGGCGGCCATCTTTGGCCGGGGACTCAGGCTTAACAGAGCGTGCGCGTAGGCAGACTCTGGCCCTGACCACGCAACACTAGAACTGCTCTGTCCCTCCTTGACAATTGTCCTGATGCTTCAACTGCGGATCCTGGTGTGGGCCGAGTATTCTGTTCACAGGGGCTGACGAGACGTGAGACGTGCGGATCCCATTATAAGCTTTATTCAGCAACATGGTAATACAGGCAGGGTCGGAGACAGCAAGCAGGTATGGCAAGGGTAAGACACAAAGTGCAATCCGTGGAGCAAGCGCAGGTCGGCAGTCGCGAACAGTATCCAAAGGGGCAAGGCAGAGAGATAAATCAGAGTGAGCAATAATCCAAGCAGGGAGTACGAACAGAGTCCAAACGGCAAGGCGAAGGTTAATCCAGGAAACACGAGCAGGGTCAGACACGGGAAAACAAGGTAAGGCAAGGCAAGGCAGACTAAACTATGGCTTCCTGGCTCCGCAAGAGATTTGCCCTGTCACTTGGAGAGTGATAAACGCATGCAATACTCGGCACCGAAACTATGAGAATGTCCAAAGGTTTAAATAGTGTGAGTGTGAATGAAAGTCAGCTGTGGGTGATCAGCACAATCAGGTGTGTGTCGTCAGTGCAATGGTTGCTGGAGGCTCCCGGTCCACAGTGTTGCACTGTGGTGCTGAGAAGTCATGGTGAGTGGGTGACCTCTGGTGGTGATTGTCCGGAAGGCAGGACCTGATTCGTGACAGTAGCAGTGAATGAAGGTATCATACTCGATCCCACAAGTGCCGGTATGGAATACATAAGGCTCAGTACTAAAGGCGTTACCCTTTCAACTTTACATGCCATGGGAGATATTATCAGGAGACATGGTGTTACAGCTGCTGTTATGCTGATGATACTCAGCTCTATATTTCTTCGCAGCCCAGCAAAACATACCAGTTTGCAAAACTAACGGAACGCATAGTCGATATAAAAAACTGGATGACGAGTAATTTCTTACTGCTAAATTCTGAAAAAACAGGTGTTAATTATCAGACCAAAAACCTCTGCATGTAATAACCTAGATTACTGTCTAATACTTGATGGCTGCTCTGTAAATTTTTTGTCATCAGTTAGGAACCTAGGTGTGCTATTTGATAGTAATCTTTCTTTCGAAAGCCACATTTAATATTTCTCAAAAATATATCTAAATTGCTCTCAAAGTCAAATGTAGAAATGTTAATGTATGCGTTCATGACCTCAAGGTTAGATTATTGTAATGCTTTATTTGGTGGTTATTCTGCACGCTTAATAAACAAACTCCAGGTGGTCCAAAATGCAGCAGCTAGAGTCCTTACTAGAACCAGGAAGTATGACCATATTAGCCCGGTTCTGTCAACACTGCACTGGCTCCCTATCAAACATTGGATAGATTTTAAAATCTTGTTAATTACTTATAAAGCCCTGAATGGCTTAGCTCCTCAGTACTTGAGCGAGCTCCTATCACATTATAGTCCTCCACGTCTGCTGCGTTCTCAAAACTCTGGCCGTTTGATAATACCTAGAATATCAAAATCGACTGCGGGCGGCAGATCCTTTTCCTATTTAGCACCCAAACTCTGGAACAATCTACCTAACACTGTTCGGGAGGCAGACACACTCTGTCAGTTTAAATCTAGATTAAAGACACATCTCTTTAACCTGGCTTGCACATAACACACTAACACATTTCTATTATTCAAATCTGTTAAAGGATTGTTAGGCTGCATTAATTAGGTCAACCAGAACCGGGAACACTTCCCATAACACTCGATGTACTTGTTACATTGTAAGAAGATGGCATCTACGCTAATATTTGTCTGTTTCTTTCTTATTCTGTTTCTCAGTCCATGTCCGGATCAGATGGTGGATCGGCGCTGGGAGATGTCTGTGGCCCGGATCGTCGGCGGAGGCCGGACACCTGGATGAACCCTGGGGACATATCCCCAGTGAAGACCTTGACTAAAAATACAATAAAACTAAAAAAACAAAATAACTAAAAATATAATAAAATACCTAACTACACAATACTATTATTGTTAGAAATTGCAACAATATAAAAACAGAAATATAATACATTTCTACATTTAAAATTTTTATTAAAACAATAAATAAACAATAATATCCTGGCCAGAGGAGAACTGGCCCCCCGACTGAGCCTGGTTTCTCCCAAGGTTTTTTTCTCCATTCTGTCACAGAGGGAGTTTTGGTTCCTTGCCGCTGTCGCCTCTGGCTTGCTCAGTTGGGGACACTTAATTTCTAGCGATTATCGTCAATTTGATTTCACAGAGACTAATTAAACTAAACTGAGCTAGACAGTGACATCTCTGAATTCAATAATGAAATGCCTTTAACTGAAAATTTAATGTTTAATCTTATTATGATACATTACTGACACTCTATCCTCCAAATTGATACTGTTAAGTGCTTTGACACAATCTGTATTGTTAAAAGCGCTATATAAATAAAGGTGACTTGACTGATGGATTTAGTAACAGCCGAGTCATTACCAGTGGATTACCATGATTCTCACAGTAACACTTTAGTTTAGGGAACAATTCTCACTATTGACTACTTGCTTATTAGCATGCATATTACTAGCATGTTGACTGTTTATTAACTCTTATCAAGTGACTAGTGAGTATACTCTTAAAAATAAAGGTGCTTCAAAAGGTTCTTCACAGCTATGCCATAGAAGAACTATTTTCAAAGTTTCTTTAAAGAGCCATCTCTCTCTTACCTTTTTATAATCTGAAGAACCTTCTTTTGCCACAAAGAAGCTTTTGTGAAACAGATGTTAAAGGTTCTTTATGGAACCATTTAGACAAAAAGGTTCTTCTATGGCATCATGAAGCACTTTTATAGTGTAGATGAGTTTTTCTGTTTGATGTGATGATGTTTAATGTCCCTGACAACCTCAGTAGTCCATTTTAAGCACTTGTTAGTAACCTTTTTTGAAACAAGTAAAAGCTTCAAAAAATCACAAGGGGTTATTACTGATTTATTTTATGTTGTAGTATAAAATGAGAAAATATCTTGAGCTCGAGTTAACTGTATTTAACTCAAAAATGACAATGGGAACAGAAGTACTAAAATGCTAACTCTGAACCTACTCTGGACTACAAAAATATATGTCATCTGGTAAAAGTGAATACATTCCATCAGCACAACACTCTGCACTACTATACTTACAAATATTCTGTGAATTGCACTGACCTAAAAGTTATCTAAGGAAACACCAACTGAAATTTTAAGGGTAAAATACAAACATCTCATGTATGACCCTACCCCTATTGAACCTATTGAAACCAAAGTTTTCAGGTGGTACAAACGCATGGTTTAGTTGTGTGTGTGTGTGTGTGTGTGTGTGTGTGTGTGTGTGTGAGAGAGAGAGAGAGAGAGAGAGAGAGAGAGCGTATGCACAGGTGCATCTATTAAACCTCACTACAGATGTGGAAACACTCTTTGATGATATTGGTTCTGTCACCTATGGAGAGAGAGGCTAATTGGCCATTGCTGTGGACAGCAGGGGGGATTTGATGGGCTATTTGACTGTGTGATGTTGAATGTTATGAGGGCTTTAACTAGTGTGAAATGAGCACCATTCAAATGAAACAGGATTAAAAGAGTGAGCAGAACAAGATAATCTTTCATCTACACAAAACAACCATGATCAACATGTGGCAATAACTATATTCCCAAAATTGTGTTATTTGAATTTTGTACAAAACACACTTGCAACTTGGATGGAAACATCTAATGCTTATGATTACTATCACTGATGGTAATAACACATGTAAGCAAACCTTGTAGAAAGACCTTTGTTTAGGTCTTTGCTTTTGCATTGATGAATGATGAAGTTGGCAAAAAACGTTTGTATGCTGAAAGTTTGCAAGCATGTTTAATCTTGATCAAAGTCATAATTTTGATACGTTTTGGGGTTTTGTCGTGGTTGTGGTAATGGTTAGCTTTCTGATAGCTGCAGGCATGGATCATACTCATTTTATACTCATTTACTCTCTAACCACAGCAATGAAAAATGGTACTTCATGCAGTGAGGAAAGAGAAAAACCAGGCCCCTATTTACAATTTACAAGCTTTAACAAAATATTGGCACCCTATTTATGTCAGCGGGTAACTGGAAGCAGTGCCAGAAGAAGGTAGAGTGACCAGTGTGTGTTCATTTGGACTTTATGTGTGTAAATAAGGCTGCAGCCTGAATCAGTGGTCAGAAAGCATGCTGTTTTACTATAGTGCAGAGAATAACTGTGAAATGCTTTTGATTTAGTTTGAGACTTGATTAACTTAGTTTGACAGCTACTTTATATTAAAATATGTGAGTCTGCAATTAGTGACTGTATGTAAGTGGCTGCCCAGTTTTATATATTTAATTTAAAAAGAGAGAGAGAGAGAGAGAGAGAGAGAGAGAGAGAGAGAGAATGGTATGGAAAATAACAGCCAGTGCCCAGTTTGGCTGGCAATAGAGTAGTATAGTAGTAGTTACTGTAGGTTGAAAAGATTTCTAATATATATATATATATATATATATATATATATATATACAGTGGTGGCCAAAATTGTAAGGTCACTAGTATTTTCAGCAGCTAAAAAATGGTCAATAGGAAATATCAGTTTACATTTCCAAACATTCATTTTGCCATTAATTGTAATAATCCAGTGAGATTTTTGTGCTCCACACAGAAGCAAATCCAGAAGAACTGTGGAGAACAACGTCTCCAAGATGCTTTAAGAAACCTACCTGGAAAGCTCCTGAAAAACTATGCACCTAGAGCAAAAGCTGCTTTAAACGCAAAGGATGCTCACACCAAATGTTGATTTAATTTAGTTAATAAAAGTTAATTGATAAAGAAATTCTATTTATGACATTATTTTTGACAGCATCCTCATTTTTACACAAGTGCCTTAAACTATATATATATATATATATATATATATATATGTATAAGATTTTATATCAAGGAGTTTATCACTCTTACATTTTACTATTAGTATTTACAGCACATTATTTTAATATTTCATTAAATGTATTAGTAAATTCTGTAAGTTTCATGCATTCTGTAGAAGTTCTAGTTCCAGTTTCAATTTAGTATTATTTTATACAATTATAGTGTTTAATATTTTAAATTAGCTTTTTATTTTTTTCCCAGTAATTTTAGCAAGTGTAATTTATCAGTTACTTAATTTTTTCCAGTAAATTTAATCTTTAGTAATTTTGTTATGTCCTTTTATAATTTTTATTAGGTTTTATATTTCTAATTATAGCTTGAATTCCTTTTTATTTCTTTTTTTAGTTTTAGTAATTTTAGTTCTGCAACTTAAAAAAAACTGTCTTGGCAACTGACTAAAGTTTAGGTTTTTCATCTAACATTTATATATATATATATATATATATATATATTCAGATTTATTTCAATTACTGAAAACAATTTTTGGTAACTTAAAATAAGGTCCCATTAGTTAATGCATTAACTAACAATGAGCAATAAATGTATTACATTATTTATTAAGCTTTGTTAATGTTACTTAACAAAAACATGTTCATAAAAAAATGTTAATTGTTAGTTCATGTTAGCTCAGGTCCATTAAATAATATTAACAGATACAACTTTTGATTTTAATAATGCAGTGGTAAATACTGAAATGAGCATTAACAAAGATTAATAAATGTTTTAGAAGTATTTTTCATTTTTAGTTCATGTTAACAAATGTAGTTAACCAATGTTAACAAATGGAGCCTAAAGTGTTACCCAATTTTACTTTTAAATAACAATAACAGCACAAGTTAGGTCATGTTATGTAATAAAATTGTATTGTTAAGAGCTCCCAATGTTCTTCACCTTTAAGGAAACATACTAGAAACCAGAGGAGTGCACTGCTGAAGCTGTGGCGCAGCAGTAGTCCTGTTGAAACACCAGCACAGCAGCACCCCATACTGGGGACCAGCATCCAAAACACAGCACATGACTCAACAAAACACAGGGAGCACATAAACAACATTAAATAAAATCTAAAGGTGAGAGATTATTTATACTTTCAACTTTGCTCCAAAAACAGTTTCATAACCATTCCCACTCCCTCTCTCTCCCTCTCTCTGGGCTGCTTTTGCTGCTGTATCTTTAAGACCTTCCTCACATCTGAAAAGAGCAGCAGTACACAAGCCAAGCTGCTGAACACTGAATAGGCGCTGTTGATGTGTAAAATGAGTGCATTTTGCAGCTTAGCTTCAAAAATGCTGTTTTTGGACTGGGGAGGAAGTCTTGCGATCATGCAGTAAACAGTATGTTTTTATATAACATATACACTGAACCCTTTATGCCAGAATATCAAGTAAGATTCTGATTTGTCTTGATATGATCTCTTTAATAACTCACCAATTTTGAGCAGGTTTTATGCTTTTGCAATGGTAAAGAGCCGCATGAACATTGTTATATAACATCTTCCTGCATATGTGTTCCACAGGAAAAAAAAGAAAACCATACAGGTTTGGCACAACATCAGGATGCATAAATGATGACAGGATTTTGGGGTGAAGCATATTTCCTTTGGTGGTCTATAACTGTGTTTTAGTGGATTTGATTGCCAGCCCATATTAGTGGAGCTCAGGCTTATTTCTGCCAACCACAGCTGCTGCTTTATCCATTCACCATTTTTATGCATTCACAATCTTTACTCTGACTTCCTGTCTGTGCTGCCTGGCATTCCAGGAAGAGCTCATGCCTGTATGCGAGCCATATGAGCTCCCTCTGAAACCTTCCACGGAGAGGAAATTGAGGCAAACCCAGCTCTGACCCGACTGTTTTTATAAATTTCATGAGGCTCTTCATTCCTCTGCATGAAATTCTCTTCCAATCTTCTCTCTTCTTTTTCACACCAATACAGACATAACAGCCTGCCTGCTAAACTCCACCATCAACACTGTCCAGCACCCTCAAAGCTGTGTTTGGCCCTCTCTGAGACCCATCGCATTAACAGAAAAAAATAAGCCAGCATTTATGTCAACCAGAGCATCTTTATATAGAAAGGTAGTTCAGTCAAACATGTCATTATTTACTCACACTAATCTCATTGCAAACACATATGACTGATCAGTCACACTTTATTTTAAGGTCCAATTCTCGCTATTAACAAACCATTAACTATGAATTTTGCCTCAATTAACTCCTAATTTGCGGCTTATTAATAGTTAAGGTAGTTGTTAAGTTTAGGTATTGGGTAGGATTAGGGATGTAGAATATGGTCATGCAGAATATGTGCTTTATAAGCACTAATAAACAGCCAATATGTTAATAATAGGCATGTTAATAAGCAACTAGTTAATAGTGAGAATTGGTCCCTATACTAAAGTGTTACCAACTGATCTTCTGTGGTCCTTCAGCTTCAGAAAGAAGCAAAAGCACCAAAAGCACATGAATCATGCACTGTATTCTTCTGTTTTCTGAAGCCATGCATATTGTAGCTTTTTAAGATCTCCTTGTGCACTTCTCGTAGAGTCCAGTCGGTAAACAAATATCTAGTCTTATGTTTTCAATTAATTGGTTGATCAAATCAAACTGTTATCAAAACTGAACTGAGCTCAACGCACTGACTCAGTTTCAGCTCACTGAAAGGAAAGATTTTAACTGAATATCCTAAGTCATATGAACTACTTTTATCATACATTTATAATGATTTTACATTCTGTTTGTTGAAAGCCTCAGTTCCCCCTTCATTTTACCAGTACAGAATGACCATTACAAATATTCGTGGGTTTGGAACGAGATGAGGATGAGTAAATGATGACAGAGTTTTTGGGTGGAATCTTCTTTTAAATTCACATTAATTTTTCTGGAACTGTCTACAGTTTTCAACACTGCCAAACCAACTCTTCTTAAACCACTGCTATGCAGATGATATTTACATAACATGTTTTTGTAAGGATCTTTTCAAGCCTCTCAACAGTCTAAACCCCATATCTACCTTTCATCTGATAGACAAGCTCCAGCAGATTGTTTTGGTGTTGGTTATACAGTAGCTGCAACATTATTGTAAGCTTAATGTATATACAATTGCCTAGCTTAGTAAGCACTGTTTTCTCAGTAATAATGTATGTGATTTAACAAGGTGTTGTGACAGCTAAAGCTCAGAACTTGCAACCGGACACATTTAGCACAAGACGCTTAACTCCCAGGTGACTTCAGGAGTTTGTCCCTGCATAAGCGTGCAACAGTCGAGTTTCGGAAGTAAAAGCTCCATTCATTTTTTCCATAGGGAAACTGATTTTTAACAATAAACTGTAAACTGATAAACCTTAAAAGACAGACGTGTCTTTTCACATTATTTCAACTTATTTTTAAAATAATTGTGTTTAATAGTGGAATTTGTGGTGAAAAACTACATTACCCATGATGCTGTTAAGAAAATTCCACCAATCAGAGAGTTGCAGTGAGCAAAATGCACCAAAAGAGATCTTTAGCTCTGTCTTCTCCCATGAAGCACCTCGGACCAAGGTATCGAGTCGGTCTCCCTACGTTTTCAAAATGCTTAAATATTTGTATATATGCATATTTTACAATTAACTTAAAATCTCATTCACAAATCAAAGTTTGTAATGTGATTCACCTTTTAGACGGTTGGTTTGTTTCATGAGTTATAACGCTTCAGTGAAGACTTTTTAAAAATCCCTGAAAAAGTAGGCAGCACTAAGTTTATGGCATCATTCTGTAGTAACATTATATGAAAACTTGGCAATGGATCCATCAAAATCTCCCGCTTTAGTATGGAAACATATATGCAAATGCAGTTGTAATCTAATGTGAATTCTGCATAGATTACCATCTCCTGGTTTGATGCCTGATCCTGTTTGAAGAAACACATCAAAATACAGAACCAACTGTCTGAGGATTTAATCTGCTTCCCTGACACCTCCACACTGATGCATCATGGGAGTTGCAGTCTATGAGTCTTTGGGGAAAGCCCAGTGCTCTTTTCTTGAGGGCTCTGTTTTTCCAATCTGCCCTCATAAATTTCCCTGATGCTTATCTGAGCAGCTTATGGCTTTTCAAGTGGACAGAAAGAAGATAAACAAGGATTTTTTTATTTAAAAAAAAAAAAAAAAAAAGATGACAAGGTGTTGACAGATGTATTTGTCATTGCCAGAACACTGAGACAATGGGCTATTCATAAAGACCAGAAAAGAAGAGAAATCAAAGGAAGACCTTAATCTGGAAGACTATCAGAGTCCACTGTCAATATTAATGTGATTTATTAAAGAATGCCTTACAGTGGAATGCACATTTTTCTGGAATGGATCTACTGTACATGTATGTGTGCTTTTTTGGATAAGATAATATGAAAGGAGAATCCCAGTGTCATGATGCCTTCTGTGAGAATATGTTTCATTTCAGATACAATATAAGTCTTGTTTTCTTTGTTACAGTAGATGGTTTTTGCTCTAAAAGCTACTTGCAGGACACTGATTACAGGGTAGTCGTGAAATACTGTAATAAAATGAAAACTCATATTAGCCTCATGTGCGCCCCTCATAATCTTTTATGTTTACTGGTCATAATTCAGTTTTATCCTAATTCACTGAACACACAGTGAGCATCTACTTCATTTGTTACACTTTCAATGGGGAGTAAGATTACATGTTTTGCCCCAAAAGAAATCAACAATACTTTTGTTTAAAATAAAAACTGAAATCATGTAAATTCAGTAGCCAAGCGACTGAGAAAGCATAAAACAGACTGCTTAATTTTGCATGAAGTAGGTTGCCTATATGGGGCTCAGTAGCACTGTTGTCTCACAGCAAGAAAGTCCCCAGTCTGAGTCATGGCTGATCGCATGAGGTGAAATTTAGAGAATGACATGAATATTTACCTTCAATCAGGGCATTCCCTAAAATTCAGGGGGTCAACACAAAATTTTAGGGGTGGGCCCTCTTTTCTTCAGTCTCAGGGTCTCATGTACTTTGTAGGGCTTCCTGATGACTTCATTCACTGAACATTTGGCCCTATATGAGAATCACAGGGATTTAATGCATGCCATAAAAAGTTCTTTTATCTGTAATGGTTTTGAGGTCATCTTCATGGTCACTGAAGCAAGGTTGAGGGGCCTGTGGTTGTTTGAGGTCATTATCATGGGCTGGAACAATGAATTAAAGCAGTCTAAATCAGCACAGAGCTCCAGAGACCGGCTGAAAACGTCTGTGATCACGGTGCTTGAGGGAGTATGGGATTTCACAGTCTGAGCCGGACACTTTGCTGTTTCTCAGGCACCTGAACGTTGTGTTATAGGTCTGCTCTGAGTAGGACTGTTATCCTGGAAAGGGGGTGAATGTGGGCAAATGGGACTGGTTGATGGATGTTTGAGTGATGGGTTAGTCTACTAACTATAAAATTTAATTTGTTAGTGAGTCATCTATAGGTTTTTTTCTTTTGAAGTTATACAGTACTTTCCATACTCAGTGTGCTGGCAGAAAACCGAGTCGTGCTTGGCAGCTCGGATACCCTCTCCAGTTCAGACTTGGCTGGACTTGGTTGAGGGTTGTCCTCACTCCTTTACGAGGCATCATTTAGGTTGCATTTTAAATTAAGACTGACTCTTAATTTAAAACTTTAAATTAAGGCTGGAGTACTAAACCACAAAATAAATAAAACCCAAAGAACAACACTGCTTTTTGTATTAATGACTGCAAGCGAGAGTTCTCCAGATTCCCCTTAGCAACAATTACATTTGTAAAAGAAAAACTAGTTGTTTTTTTTTGTTTGTTTTTTTATGGGGGGGGGGGGGTACAATGCTGTTTCATGCATTCAGAGTTGTTTACACTGTTAAAGAGTTGGATTCTCAAGCTAAGCATGGACAAAGTTTCAAAAAACAATTTGGAGGTATAACAGTATTTCTGTGCCAAAAATCTCACTTCCGGGTTCGTACAAGTTTTGGAGAGATTTTTTCGATCGTGGCTCTTGCTGACGTAAACGAGGGTGGAACTCCTTATATGGGCATTTCTCCCGGAAGAGCACGCCCGTGCACGGATCGACCAGAGCGAGAGCGAGAGCGAGAGCGCGCCTATCAACGCGCTTCATTCGGCTGCACTGCACGGGACTCGCTTGGGAAGAATGTCTCTAAAGAAGTGTGTTTTTGGTTGTGAGGGAAAGATAATCTTGTTCAGCTTCCCAAAAGAACCCAGCGTTACGTAAACAATGGATGCAGTTTGTTTTTCCGAGGCAGCAACGGAGTTTCTCAAGTGTGTTTGTTGACGAACGTTTTATAAACAAGGCCCAATTCGACCCTGGATTTGCACATCGTTTGATACTGAAAGATGGAGCAGTCCCAGCTATAAAAGATCCTGGTCATGATTCTGCAGACGGTAAGAGAAACGGCATCAAATGTCTGTGTTTTGTTGGCGATCGACGCAAGTGCTTGTCACTCTTTAGCTCCGCCCACGGCGCACCTCCAGGAGCTCGGCTTTTTTCGGAGAGAATCGTAAAGCTGTGTCTTTCTTTTATAAATATGATAAAACTAAAGACTATTTGGAGACATGAAGGATGCAGTACTACTCTATAGGTACTCAAGATTAACATGAGATTGGGTGAAACTGTGTGTGTTATGTCCCCTTTAAGAAAATGAAAATAGAAGCATAGTAATATTTACCTTTGCTTGGTGAAATTTTACAGTCAAAATCTGAGTAAGTTTAATTGGAATTTCATGTCAGATTTATGTTTGCAAACTTTGACAAACTAATTTCAACCTAGCTTTCCTGTAGCTCAAATAGCAACGCCAAGGTCATGGGTTCGATTCCCAGGGAAAGCAAGGGCTGATAAAAATGTATAAACTGTAACTTGAATGCAATGTAAGTCGCTTTGGATAAAAGTGTCTGCTAAATGCATAAAATGTAAATGTAAAAATGTAATTTGCAGCACTGACCACTAGATGTTACTTGATTTGGCAGTGACATCTCTGTGGATGTCGCTTCATCAAAGCTAAACATCCACAACGAACCAGTGTCTACACAACCACTTCTTTATAAGAAGAATACATTCAAGAATATAAAGTGCTGAATAAAAAGATTTGGTCACACTTTATTTTAAGGTCCAATTCTCGCCATTAACAATCCATTAACTACGACTTTTGCCTCAATAAACTCCTAATTTGCTGCTTATTAATAGTTAGTAATAAACTAATAAACAGCCAATATGTTAATAATAGGCATGCGAATAAGCAACTAGTTAATAGTGAGAACTGGTCCCTAAACTAAAGTGTTACCAAAACTTTACATCTGCTCCTGCATTTTTTCACCTGTGGAATTCGCTGTACAAAAGTACATGTGCTAATGTGTCATTTTTACCTGTGCAAAAGTCATAGCTACTGACATTGCAATAATGTTCAAATCCATAACTCTTACCATGACACTGTTACATCAATCTTTACTTTTTACTTCACAGTTAATTAAATCCTCTCACATGCTCTTCTGTTTGAGCTGTGGAATGTCGGTTGATTTATTTTTAGCAATAATGAGAGATTTTAAGACAGAAAAACTGTGGCCAAAAGCATAATTAAATGCCTTTTTCTAGACAGCGGATGTAGCTTTTATCATACAACTCAGCCTTCCAGTCGCAGAGCTCAAGGCCTCAGCTGTGCATGGGGCTGCACAAACAATAGTGTTGACCAACACGTTTGTGTTGCTACACATGCTGATGGATGGATGGATGGATGGATGGATGGATATACACACAGCTGCTCTATGAACAGGAGACATAATCGCTGGATGGGTTCTGGAGTGAGTTTGAACAGTGAAAAAGGGCTGTGCATTAAATAAAGGGTGACTTTGTGTTGAGCTTGCATGCACATCACCGTTGAAGTTTCAGTAGCTGGAGAGATGAGTGTGTGTATGAATGCCTGTGTGTGTGTGTGTGTGTGTGTGTTTGTGTGTGCGTGCGTGCGTGTGTGTGCCTGGTATTTATCACGTTATTGGGAACAAATGTCCCCACAAGGATAGTAATACCAGTAAATTTTGACCTTGTGGGGACATTTTTTTAGGTGCCCATGAGGAAACAAGCTTATAAATCATACTGAATGAAGTTTTTTGAAAATCTAAAAATGCAGAAAGTTTCCTGTAAGGGGTAGGTTTAGGTGTAGGGTTGGTGCAGGGCAATAGAAAATATGGTTTGTACAGTATAAAAACCATTACGCCTATGGAATGTCCCCATAAAACATGGAAACACAACATGTGTGTGTGTGTGTGTGTGTGCGCGTGCGTGCGTGTGTGTGCGTGTGTGTGTAAACAGAGGATAGACAACTGATTTACAATCCAATACAAGTTCATCCAGCATAAACTAAGTGGTTTAACTGAGAAATTACGCTGAAAGCATGATCTCAGCCTATGGATCTCAAAGAATTGTTTCTGACAACAAACTCTGATAAGAGAAACATCATACATACAAGCCGAACAGTCTGATTACAGGGAGGATATTCACATTTAATTTGCTCTTCTGAGGTTTAGGCTGTGCATTACAGTCATATGAGATCTACTCAAATGCTAAACCCTTCCTGACTGTGTGATTTTGGCACACGGTCTCTTGTTGCCTCTCTTGTTTGGTTTGTCTGGCTGTTTTACAACATCCCCTACCCTATAAAGATATGCTATTCTAAAAGAACAGTGTAAAACACTAAATCCTTTTGTATCCTCTAGCTGATAAGAAAACAGCTGAGATCAGTTGGAAGAATTTGAGACGAGTTCCTGTTGAGATCTCTGAATTTAGCTGCAGACTTGGCACTTTGGCAAATGTGAGCACAGTTTGAGACATAGTTGACATTCTGTGCTCTTAGGGTGACAACACATCCCAGTTTACCCGGGAAAGTCCAAGTTTCACTAGTTGTCACAAAAATTGTTCTTATTAAATTAAAAATATTTCAGGAATTCAACTGTTAGTCTCACTGATTTTAACTCAAATCAGTTATCTTTTAGATTAATGTCTTTGGAGTCAAATCTGTTTTTTTTAAAAAAAGCTTTTTCTTAGTCATTGAAAGCTGATGTGCCAACCATTTCATTCTATAACGTTTTCAGGCAGTCGGTTTGCAATGGACGGACTTTCTGTAACAACCACTTAACCCGCATGAAATTCTCTCAGAGCAAACAGAAAACTGCATTTCCAATGACATACTAAAATAATCATATCCTGATCTTTGTTCATCAGCTTAAAAAGCCTTTAGTTTTAGACTTTAAAAATCTGGACACCCTCAGAATAACATTTTTAGATCTTAAGATTACTAAAATCTAATTCTAAAATCTGAAACGAGACGCTGAAATAAAACCTGGCTACACTTTATTTCAATAGTCCATTTTAGACATTCTGCCAGCTATAATGTCAACTAACTCAACTAAGTATTAGTAGACTGTAGATTAGGATTAGTACAATACTTAGATATTAAGATAGATAGTAGATATTAAGCAGACAGTCTGCTAATACTCTAATGATAGTTGATAGTTGATAGACTGATAGTTGAGATGCAAAGTTAGCAGAATGTCTAAAGTGGACAATCAAAATAAAGTGTTATCTAATTTAACTCTCCTTTTGCTCTAAATCGCTTGTGAAAAAGACTTTAGAGTGAACTAAATGTAATGTTTTAGACACTTAACTGCATATTAATTGCAATTAAAAGAAAATGTATTATAGCTGAAAAAAAGTTTTAAAAACTTTTCATTTGATATTATTACAAAATGTACTCTCCTTAAGTACACCTAGTGGAAGAGGACTTTTTTTTAAAAAAAATTAATATGGTCACACTGTATTTTAAGGTCCAATTCTTGCTATTAACAACTTTTGCCTCAATTGTCTCCTAATTTGCTGCTTATTAATATTTAGTAAGGTTGTTGTTAAGTTTAGGTATTAGGTAGGATTAGGGATGTAGAATATGTTCATGCAGAATATGTGCTTTATAAGCACTAATAAACAGCCATGATAATAATAGGCACGCTAATAAGCAACTAGTTGAGTGAGAATTGGTCCCTACGCTAAAGTGTTACCTTAATATTATATTATTTTTAAGCAAGCTATAGGTAAAAAAAAAAAAAAAAAAAAAAACACTTTTCGATTTGTTATCGGGTAAAAGAAATGCACACCAAATCTTTATTCACTGAATATTTGCAAGGTCAGGTTTAGGCCAGTGTCTGCTGGAGATCAAGGTGTCAAATTAACCAAGGTAAAGCTGTCCAGATATTCATCAGTGGAGAAATGCAGTCATTGAGTCCGGGCGTGAGAAAAGCTATTCGCTCCCACTCATCTAAAGCACTGGGGAATCTGTGTTCTTCCCAAACCTTCGAAACATTCCTGATCTGTGTGAGGAAGTCACAAACCGCCTGTCCTTCGCTGTATTGTCTGTTTGTGCACACATACCATAGACTCTAAGGTATTTACGGGTTCAAACAGATAATCTCACTCACAGTCAGTGTCCTTTTTTTGTATTGTCACCATCAGATCCAAGTGTACTGCAAACTGGGATGGCAATTCAAAGAAAACTAATGCCATATAAACACACGACAATGGAAATTCTGACATCATTTACTCATATTGTTTTAAACCCCTGTGACTTTTTTATTCTGTAGAATGCAATGGAAGATATTTGAAGGATGTTTTTGTCCATATCAAGGTTATTATCATTGACCAAAACTAAAACCATATAAAAGACATTTATTACGTGAAATATAACAATAAAATAAATAGCTAGGCAACATTTATGTTGAAGTACTAAAATAACTAAAACTAAATAGACTAAAAAAAAAAACTAATATAGTATAAAATTATGGAAATTTATATAGAAATTATATAGAAACAATACTTTATACTACATAAAAACGACAAAACACACACAAGAAAGCTAACGGGTAACTCTCTCCAGCTATTGCAGATCTGTTTGCTAACTCCTCTATTATGTGTACACAGGCAATTAAATATTTTTCATGATTTAACATGTTACGACTGGATCTGTCAACATGCCCACATTATTAAACCAATATAGCTGTCATGTCTTCTCAGTTTTTATTTCATTTGATGGGGAGCAGGTCACCATTAGAAAAATTTGGCCAGCATCTGTTCTGTTAAATAGCTTTTGTCATTTCTCTGGTGTCCTTCCAAAGGCTGTTTCTGAACAAGTGAGAGTAAAGGAGTCTGTTGGGGAGATATGGGCCTCATTTCTGTAGAGAAAGGCATCAGTATCATTTTCATTATAATATATCTCTCGTCAGTTTCTCACTACAGCGCTGTGCTCATGCGTATTGCGTGTGGATGTGTGCGTATTGTGTTACAATAGCTCGTGTTTTACACTTTCTCTATAAATCTGGGGTAGTTTTAACAACTTGTCGGTTCAGGACACATTTCAAGAATCCATAGAGACGCTCGGTTTAAAAATGACACTGCAGTTTGGAGGTTACTGCGTTAAATGAAATCCCCTGCTGCAGTCAGAAAACAGTGAGCACATGGGTTTTCTAAGTCTGCAATGTATTAACATTTTCATGTGGTGAACAATACAGTGCAAATATGTTAATGAAAGTACATTTCTCTCCGATGCATGGAAGCCATTTGGCAGTCGAGATAAGTGTGCTTATCTGAAACCATTCACAGGTGTTTCATGGGTGGTGAGGAGCACTGAGAACTAAGTAATAAAATGACTAAATTAAATGATTTAAGTTTATAGATTAGATGTTTGCTATTCATCTTCATTGTATATCACAGAGTGATTCAGGAAGAAGAATAGATTTTAGTTGAAAATTATCAGTATCAATCAAGAAATGTAGCATGTATGTATATGTATGTGCATATGTATGTATGTATGTAGCACAGTTCATAATGACCCTGTCTGTTAAGCTCAACAGTCAATTCAGCTTATGCACTATGTTATTAAAGTCTCTAGTTGTGAAGTTTGTTGGATGATTATCAGTGAATAGAGAACTGAAATCTCTTCATCTCACACAACAGGGCTGCAGGAGATTTGGTATATGGCACACAAAATTATTGACCAATTTTGTAACTTGACAGATGTAAAGTAGTTTCTATGAACTTCCATTGTATAGAAAAGAGCTGCATGAAGCTGATTCGAAACTTTTGTGTGCTATGGAAAAAATAACAGCGTACGAGTTTAGAATGTAAAGAGAAAAGAATGCAACGAACAAATTTTCATTTTTGAGTATATTGTTCCTCAAAACTTAAAAAAAAAGCAAAAAAAAAAAGCTTGGTCTACCCTTGTGAAAAAGAAGTACACTTCAACATACTTTTAAAAAGAGTACTTAATACAGAAATCATTTAAAAGAATACTTAAGTGTGAACTAAAATGTGTTCTGATACTTAAGTGCACATTTAATTGCACATGAAGTTTGCCATCAGTATGTGTGAGTGCATTTGGTCTCTTTGCATTGGTACATTCTTGCAAGAAACTTTCTGCAAATAAAACGCTCTTTGCTTTAGATAATTATGTGTGAATGAAAAGCAAACATGACATTGTAAATGTGATCTCCTGACACCTATGAGAGAAGTGCTTTTCCTCGTGGGCTCAGTAAACTTTGAGGAACTGTTACTGGATGAGGAAATACTCCTGATCCTGTAACATGCCATCTTGAATTGTTTGTTATGCCCCACAATGACCTAAAACTACATCTGATTGGTCACTGATTGGGCAGAGACCAGGTCCAGATCTTGTCCTCATGAATTTATTCACACAGCTATACATTGCTGTTGTTTATCACACAAGCTCAGGCTGTTTAGATTTGTTTTGTTTTAAGAGAACACACAATCAAATGAACACTATTTCCTGTCTAATAACGGACCCTGGTCTTACTGTGCAGGCTTACACTGCAGGTTTATGCAGAAATTGTTTACACAATCAGAATGATTCGTTTAAGTTAAACTTCCATCAAAAAGTAATGTCATATAAAATCAAGTAACCAGTGATATCATAGCCTACATTTTTCACATAATATGTCACATTATAAAAATTAAAAGCATTGCAAATGCCAATTCATCTCTTTTAATGTGTGGAAAATGTGCGACACGTCAAAAGATTTATGAAAGCCATAAAATTGGAATGGAGCAACAAGTAGAATTTTCTTTCCTGTATTATGGATATCTGTAACGCTCAGGAAATGTATGATTGGTCATAACTTAATGTACTCGCAGTGGCCATAATAGGCACATCCTCCCTTATATATCAAGAGTGTAAAACAACGTAGATTAAAGCTAATATGTGCAATCACACTTTAGTTTGGGGACCAATTCTATAAATTTTAAGTTCTATTCAATTGTAAGTTCTAAAACTATAAAATACGATTTCTGCCTCAATAAACTCCTAATTTGCTGCTTATTAATAAGATAGTTGTTAAATTGAAGTATGGGGTGGATTAAGGGATCTAAAATATAATCATGCAGAATAAGGGAGGGAAGGGAAGGGGTGTGTGGCCAAGTATGGTGACCCATACTCGGAATTTGTTCTCTGCATTTAACCCATCCAAGTGCACACACACACACAGTAGTGAACACACACCCGGAGCAGTGGGCAGCCAATGCTGCAGCGCCCGGGGAGCAGTTGGGGGTTCAGTGCCTTGCTCAAGGGTCTCACCTCAGTCGTGGTATTGAGGGTGGAGAGAGTGCTGGTTATTCACTCCCCCCACCTACAATCCCTGCTGGACCTGAGACTCAAACCCATGACCTTCGGGTTACAAGTCCAACTCTCTATCCATTAGGCCACGACTGCCCCTTATTGAATAAGGCATTAATATGTGCTTTGTAAGTACGAATAAACAGCCAATATGATGTAACACTTTATTTTAAGGTGTCCTTGTTACACGTTACATGTACTTACTATTATAATAACAATAAATTATGCATAATTACATGCAAGTAACCCTAAGCCGAACCCTAACCATATAGTAAGTTCATGAAGTTAATTAACATTACTCAGTACTTAAATGTATTACACTGTAACAAGGACACCTTAAGAATAAAGTGTAACCCAATATGCTAGTAATATGCATACTAATATGCAACTAATTAAAAGTGAGAATTGGTTCCTAAACTAAAGTGTTACCATATGTGTATATCAGATGTGGTGACATGCAGAATAATGAATATAGATTATGCATGAAAAACAATGGAAAATGTTTTGAAAATTCTGTTTGATGCAACAACAAGCATTTGGCTTTTACGAGTGTAGATTACTTGAGAAGTTATGCTGAGATGGTGCCTGCTCGCATTTCTGCAGAAATGAAGGAAAATCACAGAGCAAAAGAAATGTTTGGAGATTTATAGCTGCAGGCACGTGAGAAGGTTATGGGCTGAGGTCAATGAAGGGGGGTGGAGATTTTGGCACAGAGGAACCCAAAGAAAATATTCATAATCCCAGCATGCTTTTACACATGAGCCACAGATTAAAGCAGGGAGCAGGGAGACGACTGGGTTTTACTTATTTTGATGGTCCCTTTAACACATTTTGTTGACTATAAGTAACATTGCATCTACATATCTACTAACATTCATTAGTGTGTTAGTAGAGTATTAGTAGACTGGTAGGGCTAGGGGTAGAATAAGTTGACGTGCTTACAAAGTTACTTATAGTCATGAGTATAGCTTGCAAAGTTAGAATGTCTGTTGGGAGACCATCACAATAAAGAGTTAGCAGATATTAAGCAAACAGTCTACTACTACTCTAATGAGAGTTAGTAGACATAGGTGCAACATCACTTTTTGTCAACAGAATGTTCAAAAGGATCCATCAAAATAAAGTGTTACCGACAATTGCGTTGGTTAATTTTTCCAAATGCGCTCTTGTCTTTGAGAGGTTCCAGGGGTTTCTGTTTTGGGAGAAACATAAAGTGAACGGGTTCACTCCTGCTGTCGCCTGCTGGGTCTCATTTCAGGCCGGGGTTTGGGGAGGGATATGCAAATGCATCCTGACTGCGGCCCCCTCAGAGCTGCGGCTGCAGGGTGGACTGTTGACAGAGGGATCTGAATGCTCACAGCCACTCCTGCTTCAGTATTAGCTACCGCTGCCCTGTCGCTCTGTCTTTCCTCTTCGCTTTCTCCTCTGCCTGTCTCTCTCTCTCTCTCTCTCTCTCTCGAGTGGTAAAGTGGGCAGGATGGTGCCAGAACAGCAGATGTTTCGATTGCAGCGTCGCTTGCCCGCCAACAACTGAAGTCAGTGCTCCAGAGAAACCTTGTGGGACTCAGCAAGGAAAACAAGCAACACTTCACAAACTCCGGACTCTAAAGCCCAGCTGACTTCGCTTCCACCCCCCCTCTCCACAGCTTTTGCTTTCTATACACTTTCTCTGTGCTCTTCCACTTTATGGCTTTTTCTGCAAGTGTTTTTGTCAACCTTTGCTCTGCTACTTAAAGATGAGGGGGATATTCGTGTGCGGGGGTCTTCTGTTGGTCACGTTGCTACTGACTTCAGCGGATGCCAAAGGAACTCTCTATGGAAGCCCATACAGATACAACCTACACAAGTCTGGGAGCGTCCCGCAGTACAACCCTGGAAAACCAATGGGTCACCATAAGTAAGTCACCAGCAGTAAAGCTGTATTTGTGTGTGTCAGCTCTATGTGTGTTTACAGCACTGAAGCCTGATTTATCAAGCAGTAATGTATGTATGCACTGCACAAGGAATGAAGCATCAAAAAATGACAGCAGTGTCCCTCCGTTTCACATGCTTCATCTGCAATGGTTTTAAACAACATTTTCTGATTTGTTTATGATTACACGTGCAGTTTTTTGGAGTTCAGATTCATTGAGAGACTAATGTTTGTACTTTTTTCATTTGTTTCACTTCAGGATTATTAATTAGTGAACTACAAATGTGATTAAAACAGGATACAAACTTTTTTTTTTCTTTAATGAATAAAACTAAACATTTAAACATGTTCAGATTATCATTTTTCCTTTTATGTTCATATACATTTTAATAAAAAGTGGTCACCTTAACTACTTTGTACTAAAATTAAAGGGATAGTTCACCCCCAAAAATTATAATTTTCTGCCATCCAAGATAGGTGATGTTTTTCTTCAGAAGAAGAGTAAAGAAGATTTGATAACACGTTAGATTAGGGAACACATATTCACTATTAACACTATTAAGAGTTTTCCCTCAATAAATGCCTAATTTGCTGCTTGTCAATAGCAAGCAAGTTAGTTGTTGTAGTAGTTATGTTTAGGTACTGGATAGGACTGAGGGACCTAGAATATGGTCATGCATTTAGTACTAATAAACAACCAATATGCTAGTAATATACATTCATATTTGGGTAAACTATCCCTTAAAATACCTACAAGACTATGGATTTACTGTGTGATTAAAAAAAATCCCTTATTTATTGCCAATGAGTTTGAGGTATGGTTATGTTTGGGAGTAAGAGTAGCGTTAGGGTTATAGGGGTTAGAGTTAGTTTTTGAGGTAAGGGTTTGGGTTATATTTGGGGCAAATTTAACAGTACAAAAGTACAAAAATGGGTAACACTTTATTTTAAGGTGTTATTGTTACACATGTTATATGCACTATTATAATGACAATAAATTATACATAATTACATGCAAGTAACGCTAAGACAAACCCTAATCCTAACCTTATAGAAAGTACATGTAGTTAATTAATATTACTCAGGACTTAAATGTATAATAATCCATTAAATGCATTTAAAAGTTCTTGAAATGTACTTACAGTGCACTAGCATGTATGGATATAATAAGTAAATTGCTAGGCCACCTAATATAAAGTGTGGCCAAAAAAGTGTAGGACTATGTAATTTGTCAATTTTAGGTCGCTATCTCATCTCAGTGGCTCTCAGCTTTGATGATGTACCATTCCCTTTGTGACTCTGCGTTTTGCCACCGTTACAGAATGGACCCTAAAGAAATATTAGACTTGATGTATACAGTATGCTGTTTATCTGAAGTCAGTATAAATGTCCAAAAATCACAGTGTAAGTCAGTATAAGTCCTAAAATCAACACAGAGGTTTTGTTCCAAAAGTCATTCTGGCGCAATTTGAATCCGGCTCAAAGATAAGTAGTTGGCATGTTGAGAAAATCCACATCAAAGGCCTGCTGGCATCCGGGAATCCTGAAATGCCAGTGCTATCAAATGCAGTTTGCAGTTGTTGGCAGTGATGCTGTATCTGCCCCATCTGTCCTCAGTGACCCATGTTCTCAGCAGTTTCTGCTACTACACTAACCGGTTCTGTTCATGTTCATGTTGGTCAGTCGGGTAAATCACAGCAGCCTGTATCTCTCTCTTCTAACTCTGTTTCTAGCGAGCTGCCCACGTAGACAGCATTTTAAGGCATCTTTGGCATGCTCCCGATGCAAAGGCTGCTCCAAACGGTAGACAGCGTGATTATCAGGCCTTCTAAGATAACTTCTTTTGGCCACAATCTAAGGCAGCATCTATCCTTCAAGGAGAAGGCAATCCCAGAATGCATTGCGTTGAGCTCAGTGAAGATATTCCATCCAATATTGGACAAACAAAGGGAAATGTTCTCTGCTTTGACAACCCTTGTGAAAAAGAAGTACAGGTTAGCATACTTTTAAAAAGAGTACTTATGACAAAAGTAATGTACTTTAAAATAATACACTTGAATGTAATGTCTTTGAACACTTGATTGCATGTTATTTACAACTGAATGAAAATTTATTATAGTTGAAATTTAGATTATTTTTTTTTAAATATGTTGTGATATTTTTAAAGTGTTGTTAGCTTTTTAAAATCAGCTTAAGACCTATATTACTATTGATTACCATTAGAATATATGTAATTTCATAATTCTTCTATTTTCTTTGAAATATTATTAAAGTATGCTGCTAAATGTACTGACATGCATTTATGGTAAACTAAAATATACTTTTAAAAATACTTTGTCATTTCTGTTGAAATGTGTATGTTGTGTATTTAAATATATTTGTAATTACACATTAGTAATGATGAAGTTACAATTTAGTACATTTTAAATATGCACCATTAACTGTAAATATAATATCAAATAGCTCTACAGATAAATTATAATCAAGTACTTGGCATGTGCTTTAGTATGTTAGGCAACATATTACACTGTAAAAAAAAAAAAAAAAAAAAAAAAAAAAGTTGAGCCAACTTAAAATTTTTAAGGCAACCAGCTTCAGCAGATTTTTTCTGAGTTTTCTCAACTTATTTTTGTAGGAGATTCTCAATTTTTTGTTGTATAAACTTAAAACAACAAGTTTAGAAAACTCAAAAATCTGCTGAAGCTGGTTGCCTTAAATTTTTAGTTGGCTCAACTTTTTTTTTTTTTTTACAGTGTAGGGTTCTTTAAGAATGACAAAAGATTAAAACACTCTGATTTAAAATGTACTTTGAAGTAAAACTTTAACTTTTTAAAAGTGTACTTAAGGGTGTTAAAACATTCATAAAAGTGAACTCTCTCTTTAAGTTCACTTAGTGGCCTTTGAGGTAATTAATATTATATTATCATTTTTTTAATTTACTTTTAAGATTTGAAGTACACTATAAGTGCACATTCGATACAGTTAAACTCACTTCTTTTTCACAAGGAATATTTGACCTGACTGAGAAGATTCACCATGAAGATGTTATTCTAATGTCTACTACAGGTGCATGTCAGCTGCATTATGAATTGCATGTTGACTCCTTAATAAGGTACAAAGGCTTTGTACATCTTTGTAAATCTTTGTACCCTTAAATGGTACATATTAGTTCTTAAAAATGATTAAACATATTAGTACCCAAAGAGTTTATCTTAGTACCTTTTGAAAGCGCACCACCTCAGTACACTTCTAGACTTTGAATACAGATTCCCTCTGGGGGGGTAGTGAATGTTATTATGTTTGTGAGTCGTGTATATATGCAGTATAATGTATGTAGTACACATGAATTCCTGCAAGAAAGTTATGTTTACACACATTTTTTCAACATGGTGTATTTCCATCAAAAACTATGATGTGTATCCTTAATTACTGTATATTAGACATGGAAAACATGAATGAGCATCTCGCAAACAAATATGTCCATGAAAATGTCACATGTAGTTGATTGTCTGTACAACCAAACCTGATTAGGTCCTCACAACAGCTCATCATTTAAGTAAGAACATATGAGAATAAACCATCCAAGATTTACACAAAGTCATTATGTCTAGCTAACTAATATCTTTGCCAGCGTGATCTTGATGTAATTTTAGTTCCAAATGTTTCTCATATGTTTCACATTTTTCTCTTTATATCATTCAGTGCAACAGAAAGATCAGTTTCTGCAAACAGCAGCTGCATGATGTTGATATACAATTAAAGCTAATTTGAGATTTTAATTTGGCACAGCAACGTGTAATTGTATTACATCACTGTTTTACATCACTGGCTGACACTATAAGCTGACAGAAGTAGTGTGTGAGAGAAAAGCTATTTGACCAACTAAATCTATACTCTTGATGTATTAACACACAATTGCTCAATCATAATAATAATCATACATTTAGACCTAAAATATGTTCCTCAACTGTATGTTTGCACCACAACTTCATAAATTAGACACCTGCACTCAGTATATTCCTAAAAAGTCCTCTTGACATGTTTATAGCTGGCTAACTGTTTTAGCCAATAAACATCTGGTTTAACAGCACAGACATTTGTTGGCAACTATATCGCCCCCTTGAGTACTGAGGTTTGTTACCTCCACAGGAACGCACATTAAGTACAGTAAATCTGTATTAAATGCACTCCCCAAAAAGTCAGGGACTATGATTCCAATTCAAAACAAAGTAAGTTTATAAGACAACATTCAAACTGAAACAGAGCCTCATAAGACTGTCTGGAAAGCTCTATACAGGCAGCAACTCAGTGTCTAAAAATCATCTGTAACACCTGTTAGTAGTAACTGAAATCAGATTGCATCTTTTCAGTTTGAGAAAGCTCTTGTCAGTTTTGTGCCCAGTATGCATTAGACGGTCAGTGAACAGACTGTGATGTTCAGGAAAATACGTGATTCTGCTTTATAATGTCTATGGACAACATCTGTGGCACATCTGTTGACACAAACAATAATTCTGCTTCACTGTGTATGTGTACACACAAAACATACAAACTGCTGAAAAGAATGAGAAATGTTTATAGTTATGTAATTATAATAGAAGCTTAACATGCAAGCAGACATACCCACAAATAAATGTTTACAATTTAGAACTCTTGCAATGCATCTAAAGTTTATCCAACTTTTAAAAATCACACGTCTTCTTAGCTAAGACTGGCGTGAATTTCTGTTATGACCCAATAAATGCCAGCACATTGGACTGTGTGAAAAATCTCAAGGCTTTAATAGACTTCAGCGATCAGAATTAGGTCCGAAAGTAGTAAGTAGTGATTATTTGACAGTTCTGCTTGAGCTAATAAATGCCATGTAACCATGCCATGTGACATCATGACAATGCTGGTTGACTGTTGGAGTCACAAGAGACCCTCTAGCCCTTCACTAGTGACTATCCTGAGCTTTGACATCCAAATATTCAAAAGTTAATTTGATACAGACATCTACTATGATATATATTCATATTTGTGAAGATCCTTTTTGGCAGTGGAATAGTGTTATCTCAACCCATGATATCTCAGCCTAAGTTTACCCATTTAGGAAAGCAACCCTATATCAAAATGAAAATGTAAACAAATGTGCAGTTATAAACAGATATAAAGTGGAATCCTTATAAGTGGCATAGACAAAGGTGTTCTGCTTTGGAATTTTTGGCTTAAAGTGTACTTTAAACACATTTGCTGTTCATTTATCCATGGTAATTGACACCTCGCCACAGATGCATTCCATAGTGATTGGTGGAAAATAACTGATCCATTTGACATCTATTTCTGCATGCGTCTTTGAAAGCTGTCCATGAGAGCAGTTCAAATTAGCAGGAGTGAAGGTCCATTTATATTGCTTCTCCAAACTCTGGCTATTCTGGAGGACGGATACAGTATCTGAGTACTAAATGTATCCCATTGTTCGATAGCCTGTAGCAGCTCCTCTTTCTTCGGTTAATGGATCCTAAAAAGCCTCCGTGCATCGTATCTCCATATTTATACTGTCAGTAGCCCCATCCTTTCCAGAGCGACTCTTTAAGACATGACCAATGACTGAACCCAGTGACCGATGAAAGATTGCCTCCATTAGTGTGAGTGAGAGAGTGGATGAGATAGAGAGAACAATGAAAAAATGGAGGGAGATATTTATATGGAGAACAAGGGGGAAATTCTGGCACAACTCCATCTCACAACTGTAAGCTTTAAGTGCCATTAAAAGCTTTTGACATGCCTGTGCATTACTCAAGGGTGATTGGGGGTCATTGAGATGCTGGCTATTTATATTTAGATTATGAAAATCCACAGCCAAATCCTGAGCTACATGATGGTCTAAAACAATCTGTGTGGCTTGGTAGTTATGTGGCTGTTTTTTTTTTTACGCTAGTCACATGTAGCCAGTTGCTCCAAGTCTGGTCCATTTTGCAGCTTATTCTGGCTAATAACTTGCAGCTTATTATGGCTAATAACTTCCCACTTAGACAGGAAAAGATAATGTGACTGGCACGTACAATTACCAACCAACATTGTGTTATATACTAAGTGACTCAATCAAAACGATTAAAATTTGAAACCACAAACCTCAAAAAATCCAATGATTAGACTAATAAAAATCTTCCACTTTCAGACTCCCAGAAACTGCGTTGCAGTTGGGCAATCTGATTGAAGCTTGCTATATTCACTAGTGCTGTCCAGCTTTTTTGCCATATGCATCAGAACTTTTAAAAATAGTTTTGCACATTGATCTTCAAGTGGTGTACCCCAAGTGTATGTACTGAGCCCTCTCACATTATTATGCATTCGTCACTGCATTTTATCTCCTGAGATGAATCCGGCACACACAGCAGCTGAAAGATGTCTCCAACAGCCTCAAATGCCTCTTTACACCACTCCTCTGACAGATGAACACACGTTTTCCTCATGCTGTGTAGTCTTTGTGGTTTGGGAGATCAGCCTGCACAGCTAATATTCGTCTTTCATATGCAACACACAGATCACAGGTGCTGTTTAACACATCACAGGAGGCTCTTAGATCACTTTACATGCCTGACAATGTGTTAATTTGTCCTTTCACAAGTCACGATACTGTAATTCAAGCAGCATCGCAAATTCTTTGTTCTATGTGGACAAATGCAAATACATGAACTACTTGTAAAGAGCTTTTTGTTGTTGAACATTTGTTTTTTGTAGTCACTGACAGAAACTTAAGCAATGCTTGCAACTTCGACACGTCTAACACGAACACAATTTTTGTCTCACGTCTCTCTTGTTCTTCCTGTGGGCATAATTTCACATTGATTGAATCAGCTCATGCAGATATGGTTTAACTGGGTTATGTATACATTGGGAACATTTGGACACCTGGACTCATTTTGGTTGACTACAGAGCTTGTCCTTTTTCTTCCAAGTGTGTGCCCACCTGACAAACAAATGCTGAATGCTGAAGTCTGCTTTTCGTTACTCACAGGCAGAAATTTCAGATCTTCTGCATGTAGTTATTTGCATTCCCTGCATTTTCAGTGTTTGCAGAGAACTGTTCAATGCAACCTAATAAAGAAGGCAAGTCACAGGGGTCATTTCTGTTGTTACTATAAGTGAGAAATTGTGTATTACTCACACAACAGAACTTCAGACACACTTTTTTGTATAATGAGTGATTTCTTGAAATAAATACTTTTTTTTACAAATGTCTGGTAAGCTTAGTCAAAAAGCAAACAGTGAAGACTGTTAATGTTTTTTAAAGAAGTTTCTAATGTGCATCAAGGCTGCATTTATTTGATTAAAAAAAAAAACACAAAACTGTAATATTGTGAAATATTATTGTAATTTAAAATACAAAAATTCCTGCGATCAAAGCTGAATTTTCAGCATCACTGCTCTATTCTTCAGTGTCACATGCTCCTTCAGAAATCATTCTAATATGCTGATTTATTATCAGTGTTGATTTATTATCAACAGCTGTGCTGATTAATATTCTTTTGGACCCTGTGATACTTTTTTCAGGATTCTTTGATGAATAAAAAGTAAAAAAAAAAAAAAAAAAATAGCAGCATTTACTTAAAATCGAAATCTTTCTTAACAATACAACTACTGTTGAACAATTTGGGGTCAGTAATTTTTTTTTTTTTTTCAGCTAGGATGTGTTAAATTGATAAAACGTGATAGTAAAGACTTATTGTTAGACAAGATAAATAAATGCTGTTCTTTTGAACTTTCTAAAAAAACGGAAATGAATAAATAAAAATAACTAAGTAGCACAACTGTATCCAACATTAATAACAAATCAGTATATTACAATGCTTTCTGAAGGATCATGTGACACTGAATACTGGAGTAATGGCTGATGAATATATGAATAAATTATATTTTAAAGTATATTAAAATACAAATGCATTATTTTAAATTGTAATATTTCACAATATTGCAGTTTTTTTCTGTATTTTTGATCAAATAAATGCAGCCTTGATGAGCATAAGAGACTTATTTTAAAAAAAAGCATTAAAAATCTTAATGATCCCAAACATTTGAACAGCAGTGTAAATATGTTTAAGAATCTTCAGGCTGCTTTAAGACAGTAATGTGAAGACACACTAGACTTCCAGTTGCCAGGTTAGTTCACTGGCCACACTTGTAATTAGATTCATTAATGTCAGGGGTCACTACACCTGAACTCCGAACAGACTGAAGCTCTGTAACCGTCCAGATCTCTCAAGCAGAACCGCGGCTGAACAGCAGGACTTTGAGTTTTGCTCCAGGCTTACTGGAAAATGCCAACTCCAGTACAGCAACGCATGACTGCTCTTCAATCAGATACTCTTCTTTCTATTAGCACTCTGTGTGAGTGAGTTAAGACACATACATGTGGGCTGTACAGTGCGTATTTATGGCCAAATGTGGGTTTCCTTTTGTGTAACGTATGTATCACTTCAACTAAAGTGTGTTTGTTTCACAGCTGAAAGCATTAGATAGCCATAAATCAGATCTCAACAGCTGTTGAACTGTGTAATTACTGTATAATGTGGCTCTCAATTTTAGTCCCTTGGTATGAGTTAATAAGCATACAGTATTTATTTTATTTTATTTTATTTTTGTAAGCTGCTATTCATTTTTGGTGATTAAGAGGAAGGGCACTATGAAATCAGATATATAGTACACATTATGTAATAGATATGGCATAATATATGACATAATATATTTTAAGGCAGTCGTGCAGTCGTGGCCTAATGGATAGAGAGTTGGACTTGTAACCCAAAGGTCGTGGGTTTGAGTCTCAGGTCTGGCAGTGATTGTAGGTGGGGGGAGTGAATAACCAGCACTCTCTCCACCCTCAATACCACGACTGAGGTGAGACCCTTGAGTGAGGCACCGAACCCCCAACTGCTCCCCGGGCGCTGCAGCATTGGCTGCCCACTGCTCCGGGTGTGTGTTCACTACTGTGTGTGTGTGTACTTGGATGGGTTAAATGCAGAGGACAAATTCTGAGTATGGGTCACCATACTTGGCCACACACCACTTCTCTTCCCTTCCTTCCTTAATGATAAAAATGCAATATAAATCTCAAAATGAAAAAAAAAAAAAAAAGACAATTTATTGACCTGGTCATTCTATTAATGATATTTTTGAAGTATGCAGTATTTTTGCTCAGTACAAATATTTTAGTATGCATGGAATATCCACTAATTAAATGTGCTATTTTAGCTATTACAGCCAATCTCTCTCTCTCTCTCTCTCTCTCTCTCTCTCTCTCTCTCTGTCTGTTGTTTTTTGTTGCTGTGGACTCTAGGCAGTTGCTATAGCTGAATTTCAGATGAAAAAGTTTGAACGGATGTGAGTAAATGTGTTTTTAATGAACACTGATGGCAGGTTCAGCTTGGACTGTGGAACTGGTGAACTGTTTTAATGCCTATTGTTTAGACGATTTAACGCTTTAATGATTCATTTAAACCTTATCTTTCTTCCGTGGGTAGGTGATGTTACTTAGCCCGGTGAAAAAGTGATTGTACTTTTACCTTTATAAGTGAAAAACACACGATTCCATCATGAAACTAGTAACCCTGCTAATAAGATCTCATTTTTTCAGACTTTGATTGATTTTTGTGTCTCTTTCCTCATAACAGGAACTTCTGTGCTTATGTTGTCCAGAAGAACGTCACCTGTGTAATGCAAGATGGAGTGGCCACGTATGTCAAACCAGAGTACACTACCAAGTGCATATGGGGACAGAAATGCCCTGTGCTCATGTAAGTCAAGCACAATGGAATAACGAGGAGTGATTTTAGTGCTACAGCAAAATTTAAATCCAAATGGGTTTTTATTTTCCAAAATAGTAGGAGAAAGATGTTCTCAGATATTTCATATCTAGTTAAAAAAAACAGCTATTTTGCTATTGATTGATACCATTTGCAGAGTTGATGTTTGAAGCAGTCAAGCTCTTTTTTATTGTGTCCTTGAGTTGCCCTCTAGTGGCAGCTCAGAAAACTGTTCATCATCAAGTGCCACATTCAGAGAGCAGAAGCTTGTATGTAAACATTAAACTGCATTTCTATCTGAAATATGAAAGTATGTGTTTTTAAACTGTGTAACAGTCTGCATTATTACTGTCATGCCTGAATGTTAGTGAATAAAGCTCCTGCAGCTAGTCTCCACACTGATGTAATTGTGACTGATGTACACAGGCCGAATGGATGGTGAAGTACGAAGTTCATTCTGTTTGTGACATTCAGTCTGTTTTCCCCCGCAGGTATCGGACACTCTTTAAACCACAGTATAAAGTTGGTTACAAAACCATCACTGAACTGGAGTGGCGCTGCTGCCCGGGTTTCTCTGGAGAGAGCTGTGGCGAGGGGTCGACCTCTGACCCTGATGCCATGATACCACCCTTCAAAGGCTCTTTCCCTCGGCCCGGGGTGAGGGGTTACCCCAGGGGTTATCCCAATATCCCATTCCCCTTTCCTGGAGGTCACCCTGACAACAAACCCATCCCGAGTGGATTCCTGCCACCAGAAACTCCTAAAACAAGTTATGGTGAGTGCAGATTACACAGCTCACAACACTCCTAATGTGCTACCTTTAGCAGTTTGACTATAAATACGGTCATTAATGTTGACAGTAGGGTGAAGTATAGTTGAAAGAAATAGGTTATTACAAAGTAATGATGTTTACAATTGTACATTATTTTTTATAATCTACTCCAGGGGTTTTGTCAGCCAAATCCATTAAATGCAAAATATTTTCTTGAAATACCCAATAATTTACATTAATACCAATAATAATGCAATGTAAATATTCATGGTTCTCTGTTGTTGGTCAACAGATTTGTAAAAAATAAATAAATAAATACATACATACATACATACATAATCAGTTTGCTGAGTCCACATTACATTCACACTGGTGTTTTAGAAACCAAATCAAACTAAATAATAATAATAATAATAATGTTGTTATTATTGTGCTTCAACTCTAATTATGAAATTTATAAGAGGAACATATAAGTTGTAAATTACAACTGTAGTGTAAAATAAACATGAATATTTGATAATAATTATAATAATAATTTTATTTTCACTACATTACAATAATGTTATAATATAAAAAAATATTTTTTGCTTTAAATTTGTCACTTTCAAACTTCAAACTCTAAAGTTTTGAACATTTTAAATCCTCTTATTATTTATTTATTTAATTGCTTTTAATTAATTAATTTATTTATTTATTTATTTTTTGAAGATACTCCTGAAATGCTGTAAACTTCTGTGCACAAAAATGTTGGAAATTATGTGAAAGTACAAATCCTAGAGCATGTTGCGTTCCTAAATAAACATTAAAATCACATCACATGCAGAGATGGAGTTTTCCACATTTACTGTGTCATTTACCGTTATTATCGTGCAGTCCAATTGATTTCTTTTCGTTTTACATTGGATATATTTAGCTTTTTACAAACCCCCTGCAGTTCCCTTGCAAACCCTGTTTGAGAAGCCCTGAACTACGCCTTTCTAATTTCCTAAATGTAGTTATCTTTTGCTCACCTCTACCAAGGTCCAAAGGCAGGAATCTCTGGTGAGCGTTTAGACCGCATTGAAGAAAACCTTCGCAAACTCTCTCAAGATCTGGAGACCTTAAACGGCTTGGTGACCGGCATGGAGGAGCGTCTGCGAGTCTCTCTTCGTGAGGACACCAAGAAGATGCTGACCGCCTTGCTGGGAGGCGCCCCGCGGCTGCTGGACACCTCTGTGGGCTTCGGGCTGATCCCTGAGGGCCTGCCAAACGGCTTAGACGGCGAGGAGAACCTGCCTGGGTTTGGAGAGCTGGTGGGGAGGGTGATGGAGGTCAAAGATGAGCTGAGGACCAAGAGCGACATGCTGGAGGAGATCCGCGGGATGGTGATTGGACACGATGGCCAGCTGAAGAAGCTGATAGACACTGCCACAGGGAGACCCATCCCCGGAGATCGGCGGCATCTAGAGGAACTTCTGGACTCCAGATTGGCCGGGGTGAGGGCGGAGGTCCTCGATGGCTTTGAGAGGAGACTGACGGGTCTGGAGAGCCACTGTGATGAGAGAATCGGTCAGGTGAGCTGATCACTGAACTTTACGCCAAGAACTAGTTGTTGGACCGTTGTGTACGATGTCATTTGTTTTATTTGTTCTAATTCAAGTCAGCATGAACCAGAAATAGCGACTGACTTTTCTTTCCTATTCTGACATTTATCCAACCTTCCTGATTAAAAAAGAGCTTCTTGATTTAAGATTACAAGGGCACAACAATTTAAAAAAGAGCATAAGTAATTTCTAATAAATGCTATTTAAAAAATAATAAAACAAGAGTGGTTAATTTTATGGTGACTTTAGAGTTTGTGTTTTTTTTTAAATGTATTTTATTGTTATTATATTGTTTTTTAACCCCTTTAGTGTCACCCCCCATTTTTGAACATAGACGTTAAAGTGCACTATCCAAACTTAAATTGTTATAATTTATGAACGCTTTGAAATACAGACATAAGGTTGGACTCTTTTTTAAGAAGACTGCAGATCTGTGGATTATTTCAGAAGTGGAATCATTTCAAAATATGAAAGTATCAAAAAGTTATAGAAGTTTAAATTTACTGTAAAGAAAATGCAAATTTATTTTATATAAAATAAATATTTTACAAAATATTTTTGAAACCAAAATTGCTATAATTAAATTGTTATAATTAAGCTTAATGTCTAAATAAGTTACATTCCAAATTTGAAGTTGATATAAAAAAAAATTGAGGTTCCTGTGAGAGTTTATTTAGGGTGTTATACCACAAACAGCCACTGGGTGCCATCCAAACGATTTTTTATGCATATTTCTGTCACAAATGTCTAAATTTCTTCTATCACCGAATAACCAAATATGGAATCTTGAGACTCAGACCTTTCAGACGATATGTATTTTGTCTAGATTATAAAAAGTTTTGATTCCAAAAGACCGTAATACATTTTGTAATATGACACCTGACACCGCCCACTAAGGGGGAGGAGACCGCTGAAAGATTATGTATTCATAATCAAATTTTATTAACATGACATTGTGAACATTCAGCACATTAACTACATCACATTAGTTATTTGTAATGAAGACACTCTCCCGTAAATTAGACTGACATATCAGTATTCACGCATGCATTCATTATTGCATCATAATACACATATTGCAAAGCTCTTTCTCTGTATGACTCATGCAGTAATTTTAAAATTCCTGCACTGTAGAGCCCTGGGTATTATAAGTTATATAATTTACAGATCTGGGGTGTGTTTCCCAAAAGCATCGTTAGCTAACTATGGTCGTTAGTTCCACTGAACTCTATTGGTAACGACGGAACTTGCGACCATAGTTGTTTTTGGGAAACGCACCCCTGGGTAGTAACTGATTACATGCAATCTGCAATACGTAATCAGATTCCAAAAATTAAGTACTTGTAATTAGATTAAATTGCATTTTAAAATACTCGTAATCAGACTACATTTACTTTTTTAGTACATGATTATATATTATTCACACAATAGCAATAAATTATTCATAATTTATTGATTCTCCCTAATTTCTCTTTTTCATCTTTTAAATGTTCCTTTTTAAAATAGTCTACTGCTTATATACATTCAGAAAGTCCAGTTTTGTAGACTTTCACACAGAGATCAGTCACTAGTCAGATAGCTACACTGCATTTGACCACTGGATTTGCAGAAATCATCAGGTGTTTCAACATTGTATCAACTACTGATGAACATTAATGTTTATTTGAATTATCACTCAGTGGGTTATTTAATCATCTATTGCAATGTCTTTGGAAGGCTTTTGTCTTTCAAACACATTAAAATGCAGTGTTTTACTTTAATATTTTATTTTTACTTTTTTATGATTTCATTAATGATTAGCTTTTCATTAAACTTACAAATCCCCTGCAGTTTGGGAAACCTTGACATAATGTAATGTTTAATGCACTTTATATTGTTAATTCCAACTAATGGAATATATTTTCTTACTCGTTATATTTTTATATCAATATGATATAATATAATCAATGTGATAAACAAGGTTAGGTCAAAAGTAATCTAAAAGTAATCAAAAAGTAGTCTGATTACATTACCTAAAATGTGCAATGTAATGGATTACGTTACTAGCTACAATTTTTTGTCATGTAATTTGGAATAAGTAACAGATTACAATTTGTAAGTAATCTACCCATCTCTGGGATTTATTAATCTAACCCCCAGTTTCACAGACAAGGCTTAAGCCTAGTCCCAGACTAAAATGTAAGTCTGAGCTGTTTCAACTGAAAGAAACTTGCACTGACTGATCTTAAAATGTATCAGTGCTTCAATATGCACACCAGTAATGTTTTTTTTTTTTTTTTAAGTCACGTTTATAAAAATTATTTAAATGTCCTAATTCAAAAATGGCCTAATCCTGGTTTAGTCTAAGCCCTGTCTGTGAAACCAGGCCTAAGAGTATAATAACTCAATCATTTTGCATTAGGATTAAACTAAATGCAAACATTGAGGCAGCGTATCGTTGAAATTGATTCACCTAATCCTTCCAGTTGTTAAAATAGCATTTCCTGTGTCCTGTCCCTAGGTTCAGCAGAAGTGTCACAAAGAGCACCTAACAGGCCAAGAACAGATCCAGCTCTCTCTGGACGGCCGTGAGACGGGCTTGAGGAAAGAGCTGGGTGAACTGCAGGCACAGATCCAGGGTCTGACAGTGACCGAGAGCTGCTGCGGAGAGATAACCAGCCTGACCCAGAGGATGCTCCAGCTGGAGGACTCAATGACAGGCATGACTGAGTCTCAGAGGCAGCTGCAGGTGGACCTGACCGACCAGACAGTCCACATCGAGACCCTCCTGGAGACCCGGCTGGTGGATATGGAGGGCAGAATGAACGCCTCTGAACACGGGCCTGGGTTCGGCTCCCTGGATGGGTTTAACACTTTGTTAGATGATAAGCTAAAGACACTGGAGAGGCGTTTGTTCGTGGCAGTTGAGGAGTTGAGCAATGCCACCGCACCGGCGCTGCTAGAGGGGCAAGTGGTGCCAGCGCTGGAGACAGAGATCGACAGCATCAGAAGGAGGGTGGAAGCTGATTTGGATGGGATGCAGAAACAGATGTCCGTCCTTGAGCTCCTCTGCACCTCTGCCTGCTCCTCTAGCCCAGAGACAGCTCTCATCCAGACTGAGGTGGAGGACTGTAAGGAAACAGAAAAGAAGATGCTGGATCGCCTGGATGTGCATTCAAGCAAACTGGACCATCTCAACAGCACCTTGCAGGGAATCCTAACACAGCTTTCCCAGGAGGACATAGAAGGCTCCATCCAGGGCGAAATCACACTCCTGAAGATCAACGTCAACTCTGTCAACCGTACCTTGAAAGGGCTGCGTGATTCGGTCAGCCTGTTCGCTCGAGAAGTCGGCCAGGTGAACTCCACCTGGCAGGAGCGGGAAAACCGGCTGGTCACGCAGGTGCAGGGCATCTC